>JADBJO010008326.1:40000-44206 GCA_016801955.1 Conus betulinus | reverse complement strand
AGCAGCTATAACGATAGTAGTAGTAATGGACAGTGACAATGACTGGAACAGTACCAGTACTAGTAGCACTAGTAGTAACAGCAAGGGCAACAGCAACAGTAGTAGTAAAACTGCAGCAGCAATAGCAGTAATAGCAGTCGTAGTTGTAGTAAAAAGTAGTAGGAGGAGGAAGAGAGGAGGAGGAGGGAGGAGGAATAGTAGTAGCAGCAGCAGTAGTTGCAGTGCAGTAGCAGGAGAAAATACGGTTTTAGTAATGAAACAGTGATGCACCTGTGACCTGGCCATTGCCAACCACACCATCCTCTATGACTCCCCCCCCCCCCTTCTCGTGGTGTGTGTGCGTGGTGTGGTGTGTGTGTGTGTGTGTGTGTGTGTGTGTGTGTGTGTGTGTGGTGTGTGTGTGTGTCGCGAAACACACACGAAACACACACGCATTCACACACAAACTCTCTCTCTCTCTCTCTCTCTCTCTCTCGCTCTCTCTCTCTATCTCTCTCTCTCTCTCTCTCTCTCTCTCTCTCTCTCTCTCTCTCTTCCCCCTGTGCTTTCGTATATTGCCATTTACTATCTTTTAAACAAAAAGATAGATATATACCTTTTTTCATTTGTTTCTTTCTTTGTTCTGTTCGCCCCCCCCCCCCCCCCCCCCCCCCCCCCAAATAAATACAGATGAAATCTTACATGCTGTCTAACAGTGTGGAGGAGGTCAGCCCACACGTACACCTCACGCACACGGTTACGGGACCACACCACTTCTTTCACAGCCGCCATTTCGGCATTAGAGTTGTAAACTGATCAGGTAGCCACCACGTTGGCTGCAGAGTCTCCCAGCCTCCACGTGAGACAGTGGCTCTGCAGGATGGCCCAGCAGATAGCAGCGACCCTGCACTTGAAATCGGCCCTGCTCACACAGGTCATGGTGACAGCGGCTTTCGTCCTGGGAGGAGTCGCACTCGGACACCAGGTTGCAGGAGAGATGGGGGTGGAAGTCAGTCCACGTGGCAGTAGAACAGTTCCACTGTTTGGCAGATGCTTTGAGGGGCATGCTGGAACGCTGTGGACACACCAAGCTTTCAATAGTTCATACACACACGCATGCGCGCCTGCGCGCGCGCACACACACACACACACACACAAACACACACACATACGCACACATGCACGCACACAATACACTGACTGACTGAAGCCATTTACTGTCAGAGTAACATATTGTTGCACTCACACACACACACACACACACACACACACACACACACACACACACACACACACGCATGCACGCACGCACGCACGTACGCACGCACGCACGCACGCACGCACGCGCGCGCACATACACACAATTTATTCATTACTATCATTATCATTATTATTATCATTATCATTATTATTATCATTATCATTATTATCATTATTATCACTGTCATTGTTACCTTACCACCATACTGTGACAATGGACCTTTAAGAGTTCTGGAGATAATTAAAGTCTCTGGGTTTGAGTCTCTCTCTCTCTCTCTCTCTCTCTCTCTCTCTCTCTCTCTCTCTCTCACACACACACACACACACACACACACACACACACACACACACACACACACACACACACACACGCACGCACGCACGCGCGCGCAGACACACACAAACGGGCGTGTGGGTGCGCACACACGCATACATACACGCATGCACACAAACACACACACACACACACACACACACACACACACACACACACACACACACACACATTGTCTACCAACTGACATCTGCCCGTGTGAAAAGAAGTCCAACTTGGCCCGAATTAGTCTTTCTTCATTTTGATTCTAGCGATCAGCCGTAATTTGCAGAAAGTTCTGTATGCCATCCTTGGGACCAAAAGACATGTCTTCTATACCAGGCAGAAAATCACTATCTTTCGACCACCCTTTCTCTTGCCATGACTCCCTGACCAGTACCATTAAACACGGTACAATGTAGGGCGGACAGGTATCTCACCATCACTCTATGTCCATGTGACCATTCTACAGGGTACAGTGGAGGGTGGACATGTAGCTCACCATGACTCCCTGACCAAGATCACTGTACTGTGTACAATGGAGGGTGTGCATGTATCTTACCATCACTCCCTAACGAAGACCATTCTACAGAGTACAGTGATAGGCGGACATGTTTCTTGCCAGTTAAACTGGGCCCTGAATGAAGATCAGCAAACAGGGGTTGGTTCTGATCTATCCTTGAGTCAATTCAGACAGAAAAGAGGTCAACTGGTAACGTGTTCTTTAGACGTCAAGGGACATAAACTGCCCATGGCAGATGCCCTTGTGTGACCACCGGATACGACACAACAGAACCTCCATGGAGGTGCCCCCATGGATGCACCAGCTCATGTTTTATGACTGCAGAGCCCACCGGCGAAAGACGCCACCACCGTGTGAACTGCTGCACAAACCATGCAGCAAAACTCGTTGCTGTTTCCCTGAGGGATGACAACAGTGCAATTCTAGACAACAGCCAAGCTTCCACCACTTGGTCTTAAGCCCTCTGCAGAGGAACCCGGGATGCAATCTTTCCCGTTGTCAACAGGGCTTGTGGTCTGTGGGTCTTTCCTCACCGTCACTATGTCTTTCTCTAGAGTCGGCGAAAGAGCAGACGAGAAAGAGATACACTCAAAGAGGCCTGTCGGACCCAGAGAATAGGCAATCTTATTAAACTGCCAATGTTGAAAAAAAAAGTCATGCTCTCGTCATTCAACAACTCCACTAAAAGGATTGCGTTGCTTTCTTAAAATATCTTGTTCAAAAATAAACTTTCCAATGTATTTTAAATGTATACTTAAAGCAACCAAGCAAGATTCAACGCCTGTCTTGCGCCTATTGGATGAAGACAAGTGGTTGCTCGTTCATTTTCGTTGTCCTGGGTGTTTTGTATCAAGTCTGAAGAAGGCCTAAGAGTTGGACACGCGTCGTGTTTTGTCTTGTGATTCGTTTGTCTACGTTTTTGTTTTTTTTGGAGGAGCATTATCACTAACATTTCAACGTTGTTTAGATTTTCCACCTGCAGTCGTCTCACTTTGCAACTAGATCAAGCACAGCTCGTCAATCATCATTAGGAACACGCGGGGAAAAAAACTTGCTGCTGTTTGTTACTGAAACTACCCTGTGTGTGGCAGCTGAGCGCCTGGAGCCAGTTAAGGGTAGGTAGGAGATCTGGGGTGGAAAGAGAGGGTAAAACAAAGTCTGGGAATGGCTGAAAATGGCGCGGACACAATGCCTCATTCTGGCATGACCCTCCTGGCACCGTTCCTCTTAGACCATCCTGCCCTTCCTCCCCTGTACGGAGAATTAACCAAATGTTCTTCTGTTGCTTAGAGTCGGGGTCCCCCGTCTTCCGTGAAAGGCACTTCCTCCTGACTAATCCTCCCCTTTACTCCCCTTCCTCCCTCTACAGTGAATTCACCAAATGTAAAGGTACTTCCTCCTGACCAATCCCGCAGATTTCTATATCTGCACCAAGTCCGCAGCAGTTCGTTGACTTTGAGGCGAGAAAAAGGGATTTGACTTTTTTTTTTTTTAATACACACAAAACCCTTCCGCCGCAAATTCAAAGACCACACCAAAAACTGATAGAGAGAGAGAGAAAAGGCAACTCTGTTCATGTGCCTATGGGGAAAAAATCCCCTTTGCGTCATCACAATTTACAGAATCTCTGGTATTGGCTGTCTGTGATAATAAACAGTTTTAGATTCCACGTCACTTATACAATACAGGCTAGATACACAGCGTATCCAACCCGTATCACACATCTCGCACAATTCTATACATAACGTATCCACTCGTATCCGAGATCCTCGCACGATTTCTTCACACCGTGCTGGTGTCGAGCGGAACGAGTCTAAGTACCAGACTCGAGTTGTAGGTGGCGTTAACCCATATGTGTTTCACAGTATCACAACTCAGGTTCCAGCGAAAGCAACATTCGGTTGTCTCTCGCGTGTTGGTTTTATTTCACTAAGTTGTAAACAATTTGCGCACAACACTTTCAAAGATGCCACCTATCCACAGACAAAACCCTGGCGGCCGTCAGCACGTATCGCCAGACAGCCTCCTCGTAACTGAGAACGAAATTTGAGATTGCAGCCCTGCTTCAGGCATATTCCAACTGAAAACAGCCACCTTCTGCTATAAAGCAGCAAGTGTAAATCACAGATGC
>JADBJO010008326.1:32500-35000 GCA_016801955.1 Conus betulinus | reverse complement strand
GCTTAAAGGACTTAGTTAGAAAGGGGCGTCAGCTTAAAGGACTAAGAAAGGGGCGTCAGCTTAAAGGACTTAGTTAGAAAGGGGCGTCAGCTTAAAGGACTAAGAAAGGGGCGTCAGCTTAAAGGACTAAGAACGGGGCGTCAACTTGAAGAAGTTGGGTCAGAAATGGGGCCTAATTATAAAGGGCTTAGAAAGGAGATTGGGTATGAAAGACTGAGTAAATAAAAGGGTATGTATATAAAGTACACCGTTAGAAAGGGACCTGACTATAAAAAAGCCGTCGGTAGAAAGCGACCTCAGTATAAATGACTTAGAAAGGGATCCGAGTATAAATGACTTAGGGAGGGATCTGAGAATAAATAACTTAGAAAGGGATCTGAGTATAAATGACTTAGAAGGGGATCAGAATAGAAATGACGTACTGAGAAAGGGGCCTGGGTATAACGGACTCGGATAGAAAATTGCCTGAGTGTAAGGGTCTTAGAAAGGAGCATGAACATAAAGAACTTGATTAGAACAGGGCTCTGAGTCTAAAGGACTTAGAAAGGACCTGAGAATAAAGAACTTAGTTAGAAAAGGACCTGAGGGTAAAGAACTTAGTTAGAAAGAGGCCTGAGTATAAAAGGGGCTGGAATAGCTCAGTGGTAGAGCGCCAGGCTCGTAATCTTGGTGATCCTAGGGTTGCGGGTTCGAATCTCCGTCGGGCCGTTTCGGTAAAGGGAGATACTTCTCTCGGAGTCAACATTAGCTCTGACTCCATTTCCCATACAGTCCTTCGAATGAGACTATAAACCGAGGTTCCGTGTGTGAACGCACACATAACATCTTGCACACACGTAAAATCCCATCACCAACTTTCGGAAGAGAAGGCCAGTTCGGCCGTTGGTATGGATGACACGTTACGCATAGCATGCACCCTGCGTGAGAAATGGAAGGAATGAAGGAAGTAAGGAATTTGAGTGAACGACCTTGACTGGATGAAACGGGAAACGACTGAATGAAGAGCTAGCTGGCAGCTCTTCAGTCGGCACTACCCAGGTAGGCAGTGTGGATTTAAAGCACTTGGAGCTTGGTCTCTAGCCGAAGATAGGCGCTATGTAAGTATTCATAATAATAAGAATAACATGTGTATAAAGGATTGTTAATAAGGGGCTTGAGTATAAGGGCTTAGACAGGAAACGAAGTATTAAGGACTTGGTTAGAAAGTGTGGGGGTAAAAAAAAAAAGAGGAACACGCACAGTATAAAGGACTTGGTTAGAAAAGGTGGGGTTGAAGAACGAAGCATATGCACAGTATAAAGGACGTTAGAAAGGATAGGGTTAAAGAGAGAGGCATCCGCACAGTGTAAAGGACTTAAAAAGGATGGGGTTAAAGAGAGAGGCACAGGCACAATATCTGGAAGGGGTTCAAGAGAGAGGCATACGCACAATATATCGGAGGCTTCTCCTGCAGTGTACAGATATACTAATGGAATTGTTGACAAACAAGCTGTGACTAAAAGAAAAATATCATTCACTGCAAGAAGAGGTACGTGCTTATCAAAATGTGTGTTGACTGGTTGCCTTACACAGTCACTAGGCTTCTATATATCATATGCAGACAGTCCACTGTAGTTGAGATCATATGGCTTTGCGCATACTTGTGTGTGTGTGTGTGTGTGTGTGTGTGTGTGTGTGTGTGTGTGTGTGTGTGTGTGTGTGTGTGTGTGCAACCTTGAGTTAATCTGACAATAAATTGGTTTCAGTCAGTCAGTGTGTGTGTCTGTATGGAACTAGACTTTGAAATCTTTATAAGCTTTAATCTAAATTGCATCCGAGTCAAATGTCAAAGATGTCCTCGTTTAATATGTGGGTGGGTGGGTGGGGGTGCGTGCGTGCGTGTGTGTGTGTGTGCGTGTGTGTGTGTGTGTGTGTGTGTGTGTGTGTGTGTGTGTGTGTGTGTGTGTGTGTGTGTGTTGTTTTATCCTGTTTTGTTTTTATGTTTGTTTTATTTGTTTGGGTGGATTGATCTTGCATCAGTCCTGCTATGGCCCTTTGCGGTCGGCTGGACGAAAAGCAACATTACCTTACCTGACCGATTTGCATTTTTGCGAACGTAAGCAAGACCTGTAATTTTGGGGCCGGAATAGCTCAGTTGGTGGCACGCTGGACTGGTAATATTGGTGCTCCTGGGGTTGTGGGTTCGAATCTCCGCCGGGCAGTTTCGGTACAGGATGATTTTTTTTTTTTTTTTTTTTTTTTTTTACTGGGAGTTAACATTGGTTCTGAATCTAGTTTTTTAAAAAGTCCGAATGAGACTATAAACCGAGGTTCTGTGTGTGACGCACGCATAAAATCTTGCACACACATGAAATCCTATCACAACTTTCGGAAGAGAAGTACAGCTTGGACATTGATATTGGTGATAGAGTGCACCCTGCGTGAAAAATGGGAAGAGTGAAGGGAGGAAATTGAGTGAATGATACTGACTGAATGGCACGGGCAACGACTGAATGAAGCA
>JADBJO010008326.1:0-27500 GCA_016801955.1 Conus betulinus | reverse complement strand
TAGCATGGTACTGGTGAGTTTGAAAGAGGACAATGACAAATAAACAATAAACACACGGCGAAATTTTATGAGCAACACAAGTAACGTTTACCTTATGAAACAGCTATAGACAGAGGTTTCATTTCCTTAATTTTAAGGATTCAGTAATGTATACTGCAACTTTGAATAACAATTCATTTGACATACTTATACCTAATAACTGTATATTAAATTCTAATGGAAAACGATACTAATGCAAGGGTATGCATTTCCTGCGAAGTGTGGAACATTTAGAACAGATTAACATGAAATGACATAAATCTTCAATACAATAACCATCACACTGTTTACAAATGGATCAATGATTTCTTGAGTCGAGTGACACAAACTATTCAGAGGTAACCGACTGCATCTAAGCAGACACAAAATACGACGATGTTCTCGAGCAGACAAACTGACTTACGTAACTAGCCATTACTATCTCTGGGTGATACATACAATAGTCAGAGTGTGATAAAAGTGAAGAATGCCAGTCTTGAAATATGAATCCTTCAAACATTGTTTCAGCAGATCTATAAAACAATGGGCATTTCTCACATTCTGCATCTGCCATACATATCCAAAGCCGTAAGTGCACAATAGCAGTTTAACACGTGTAACCCAGTTTTTTTTTTTTCTACCAGAGTGATTGTGCGTTTAAATTGTTTTATAGCATTGTTTGAGATGTCTGTTGTCGGACATACACACAAGTCTGCACCACTATTTCACAAGTCGAAGATATGTATCAATATAGATAGGATACTACCACACTCCCAAAGGGCAATGTTGTTTTTCACGTCCTTTCCAATCCCTAAAACCATCTTGCAAAATTTAATCTGAACTTTTTCGATAGCATAATATTTTTTAAATCCCCACATTCAGAACCATACAACAGAATTGGATTTACTTTTGTGTCAAAAATTTTGAATAACATAGTAGCAGGAATTCCTTGAAGTTTAGCATGTAGTCTTTTAATTCCTGCCACCACTCTCAGAGCCTTTACCTGACAAATTTTCTTTACACTTGGACCAGTTTAATGTGGCTGAGAATATAACGCCAAGATAATTGGATCTAGGTTCAACCTCGATCTGCTTACCACCATACCACACATTTTCTCAGTTGATTTAATGAAAGCACCATCTTTTTTAACACAACCACTCCGGTTTAATCCACATTCACAGTCAGACCCCATTTATGGCAGTATTTTTCCAGACACACTATCTTCTTCTGCAAGTCTGCCACGAAGTTGGGAAACTAAAGCAATATCATCTGCATACATCTACAGAAAAAAAAGTAGTTCTGCAAAAATGTCGATGCCCTCTCGCACCATAGTCTAATAAGTCAACTTGCAACTCAGTCAAAAATATAGAGAGCAATGATGGGCTTAAAACACAGCCCTGTCTTACACCTGACACAGAGTCAAAATGCTCATTTATACTGGTCCCAACTTTGACAGAGGCTTTCAAATGTCTATACATAGCCTTCAATGTTTTGAACATTTTTCCGTGAATACCCGTTTTCTGTAATATGAAATATAGCAGTTATTGTCTGTGTATACTATCAAATGCTTTAGAGAAATCCACAAAGAGTGTGTAAAAACCGACCACCCCATCTACCCAACAAAAGGAATGGAATTTTGTGTGTACGAGTTTTTTTATCCCGCCACTAAGGCAGCCATTCTTCAACTTCAGGGAAGCTCTACATTAAACAATTTTTTAAAGTAATCATATCCCGCACGAGGTGGGATCAGTTTTGAACAGTTCAGTTTGGTTGATGTCAATGATTTAACGTTTCGCTGAAACGCTCTGGAATTGGTATCAGAACACACAGCATTTAGTTCGTTTAAAACGCGCACATTTTGTACTGCTTTTTTACTGTCACACAATTCTTTAAATTGCTGCTTCCCGATCAGCAAATGATTAAATCCTCCCTTAAATTTGACTGTCTGAATGCACCCAGACGTTGATATTTCTTTTCTTTCACATGCTCACACTCTTTGTCCGACCAAGGAGGCTGTTCATAGGATACTTGCATTTTCTGCTTTGACCTCATTTGACCTGCAGCGTTCAGGGGGCATGTAACAAAACAGGTCAAGCCCGCCTCAATGTCACATGCACGTGCTTTCATAAAATTTTGAAATTCTCTTTTTTTTGTTAGAGAAAATATAATCAGCAAATGACTCTGCATATTCTCCTTTCCAAATGAATCGAAACACCTCTTCCGGTACAATGTGTTCAGCATTATCCTCAGTCTCCATGCTATCAGAATAAGTAATGTTAGCGACAATAGGAAAATGATCGGATTCACATCTGTTTGCCACGTACACATCAACAACAGTACCAAATAGTAATTGTGAACAACAAAATAATCTTGTGAACAAACAAAAAATCTACTATACTTTTACCCTGGTTTGCTATGCATGTAATTTCTCCCTCTCTGTCCTCTGCAGTTCTTCCATTTACAATTAACGGTTCATATTCTGTACATAATTCAATAAGTCTACGATCATGATGACTTACACCGCTGTCTTTAGATTTACAAACAGTTTGTGACGCGTTCTGCATTAATATTTCTACATCTTCTAGTAGTTGTGCGTGTCTATTTTCACCGACGTTATCCACATCACAGAGTTCAGACGTTCGGGCATTAAAATCGCCATACAGCAACCAAGGCAAGTCAGGATATCTTCTGATATACAGTCTTCTAATAAATCAATACCGTTATTACTGTTCTTTCCATTGATAAAACAACGTTCAGGACCAATGTAAACAAACGCAGCAAGAATGTCATACAGAGATTTCAAAATATACTTACCAACCTTCAGAAAAACACAGTCCTCTGTTGCATGAAAAAAAGCATCGAGCGTAAAAGGAAGCCCTGTCGCAGCAATAGATCGGAGAGCAATTTCATAGCATCTTTATCATCATCACTTTCATCTTCATTGATCATGACATAAAATAACGACAACAACAAAAACAAATTCTGTGACATTTCACGCTCCAATCTCATCGTGACCTGCATCGATTTCCACTCCACATCCATGCCTGTGGTAAGTTCGTATCCAGATTGATTATGTTGGCTAGCTTGTTAGGTCTGTCAGTGATGGGCAGAGGGGAAATGGGGGTGGGGGGGGGGGGGAAGGGACGTGATTCCATCTTCCAGTAGGGAGATGCTCACGTGTCTTTGCTCCGCGACTCTTCCTCATCGCACACTCAGACAGGAACCCTAGAGATACTGATGAAGACGGCTGTATGGCGGAGGCCCTGCAGTGATCCATAATATTCTTCCCTCATCGATGTGTCAGCATGCCAGATCTCTGCCCTTACCTTTTCATGTGTGTGACAGTCATGCAGGAAGCATTCCACAGTCATTGGGGATGTACCGCATGGGCAACTTGAAGACTCGCCAATGTGGAATTTTTATGAACATGTGGTGCTTGCGTCTGAAGTGCCCGGTCCTTAGTCTCACAATGCTCACTTGGACTGGTCTGAGCAGCAGTGGTACGCATCGTCCTTGTTGAAGTCTGGGTACTGCTCGAGCCATCTTCATTTTTGCTTCTACTCGATAATGCTTTTATTTCTTTAAAGACGACTTCCTGCTTCAGTTGGGGCTGCTGTCCTCCTTCCTTTGCCAGTTGGTCAGCTTCACCATTGCCATATATATTACAGTTTGAGAGTATTCACTGGAAGATAATGTTCTCAGTGGACTGCTGCAGAATGGCCAAAGCAGAGGCGAGGGAGTTGAGTTCCTTGTTTAGAGGTTTTTTGACAGCCTGCAATTAACCAAACGCTGCAGTCATTTATGTGGCTTAGGCAAGGTATTGTAAGGTAATGTTACTTATAGCCCAGCCGACCACAAAGGGCCATATCAGGGCTGTCACCGCGTTGAAGTCAATTCACAAGTCATTCATTCACACAGCCCTTTAACATACATCTTCTAAGGACACCTGGAATCTTGTTAAAAAAAATCTTTCCACTGTAAAATCTCAGATCAGAAGAAAAATGTTAATCTTTTTTCAGAAATTCAAAGATCACATCAGGTGGAACATCTCTGAACAAGGTTTTCAAGGAGTCTGCTGTGAAGTGTTTATGTCTCACGTCATGCAAGTCCCAACACTCTGAAAGAATTTGTTCCACTGTGAGTGGTGCATGACATGGAATGCACCACAGAGCTTCTTCACTCCTTAAAAGGCACGGATGAGTGAGTTAAATCGAATGACCAGTGTGAAGCCAGCATAAAAACTGTTTTCTTCTATGGGGCTTAGAGCAGGCAGAACTGAGTGGCATCAAACTTACTCAGCAGCAGTGCCGTGTCTCCTCTGATGGGTTCCCCCGTTTATGACAGGAAATCGACTGCCTCCTGTGGACTGCTGGCACAACGACCTTGGTTGAAGTTGTAGGTATGGTGAAGGACTGAGGGTATGGGACACTGGGATATTACGGATGAAACAACAGCAAAATTAAATGAATAAAAGAAACAATAAAACGTTAATACAGAAACACACATAAGTAGATAAATAAATAAATGAATAGAAAGATAAATGATAAGTGAATAAGTAATAAGATAAATAGATAAGTAAATAAATAAACGAATAAATGAAGGAAGGAATGAAGGAATCAATAAGATATCTCTGATAAAAATCAGATGTACTGGTTGAATGATCAAATTGTTTCTGCATGAAACCCCTCCTTTCATCGAAAGAAATTATGATCAACGACACTGACTGGGTGACTTATCAAATTCGTGCTGTGTAAAAGCCTCTGTTCAATCGAATGAGTAACCAGTTACATTCCTGTTGCACAGAACTTTCCATACAATGAAAGGAATTATACTCAAAGGCACCGTTTGGGAGACCAGTTAAACTCCTGCTGTACATAAACATCTGTTCATCGAAAGGTGTTATTCTTAAAAGCATGGGCTAAATGACCAATCAAATTTCAGTTCTAAAAAATCGTGCACTCACCGATAGTAGTTGCTGTCAGTGGTTCTGGCCGAGTGGCCACGTTCGGCTACACAAAACCATCTGTGTGGCTGAGCGACTAATCAAATCCTTTATGCACAAAATTGTTTGTGCATGGGAGGTGTCGTATGCAAAGGCAACTGTCTGAGTGACCTATCAGATTCCTGCTGCACAAAACCATCCATTCAGAACTAGGAGTTATTTTCAAGATACTGACTGAACGAGCAATCACACCACTTCTGCACAGACACACTGTCCATTGAAAGGAGCTATAATCAAAGTCAGCTGCAAAGCGAAGTGACTGCAGGCAGAAATCTAAACAATCCACCAAACATGAACAAATGAATCACAAGACAGAACGCAACGCGTTTTGACCTGTCAGATCTTCTTCAGGTAAGAGAAACAACACTCAGGATAACAAAAATGGAGAACGAGCAATCACTTTCTCATCAAATTCGGTGTAAGATAAGCGTTCTAAGATAAGTGATTGCTCGTTCTTCATTTTCGTTGTCTTGCTAGTTGGTTCTTTTGCACGCGTCGTGTTTACATAAACGTTTAAGATTTATAATAATCAAAGGTTGTGGCTGTGTGCCCAGTCCCATTTCTCTCACACAAAACCCTCTGAACATCGGGAGGAGACAGATGTAAAAGCACACTGAATGAATGACCAATCAAAATCCTCATGCACAAAGCCCTCGATTACTCTTAAGGAGTTTCACTTGAAGGTTGTGGCTACTGACCACTCAAATTCCTTCTGCACAAAACCAGCCATCCATTGGGATAGGTTATACTTCAAGGCATTGGCTAAGTGATGAATCAAATTCCCTCTGCACGAAACCAACCGTTCATTGGGATAGGTTTTACTTAAGGCTAAGTTCAGTTAAGTGGTTTATTTATATATGTTTCACCATTGATGATATTAGACGAAAAAATAATCTAAAAGGTCATCACTATCTAACAATGCTTAACCTCAAGATAAAAAGAAAGAAAAATAACTTATTATATTAATGGTATTTTAAAAAAAAAAAAAAAAAAAAAAAAAAGCGCCTCAAAAGCAACTTGGCAATTTTAGATTGTGCAATAATAGTAGCAATGTTTATGATAGCAGGGCTGGACAATATTTGACTGATATCTTGGACTTTGATGTCAATAGAGTTTTCTTTTTTAGGACTTGACTGCTGGCTGTCGTCGAGTGCACACGCATTTAGAGAACAGCTCCGTGAGTTGTAATCTGAACAGGCCACGTATTTTCTGACTTAGATAAAAAAAAAAAAACTCAGTCGGTTTTTTTTTTTATACAATGGATCAAGTTGAGACCAAATTTCATATTGAGAACAGCCTGCAAGGAAAATGTGTATCGTATTTCCCAGCTGAATGGTTGATAAACAGTGTTTGCATCTTTACTTTTTTTTGTGTGCGCTTTCCTGACCGGAATGGGCAATTACAGCCATAGCAACCATGAAGATTTCCGACCACAGCAGGTCTGAGTCAGCCTATGGTGGGCCTATTCTTGATGTGATTAGGCGTGTGTGTGTGTGTGGTTCCAACTACTACTCTGCAAGAATGCGAAAGTAGGAGACTGTGGCTGTAGACAAGCAAGCGCGTGAGTAAACAAATTAGACATAGATAGCCCCTTTGAATGCTAATAACTGTTCCTTCTTCCGACAAGTTTTTGCCTTTATCATTCTGATAAAGGGACTTTATAATGGAGGGGGGACAAAAATAAGACACCAAACCAACAGCGTGGTAGAAAACAAGGGCGCAATAACAGCAGTGGTTCAAGTCAAAAAAATTCCACCCCCAGCAGTCCTGGTGAAGCAGCGGAGGAAGGTGACAACAGCTACAGAGAGCGCTCAGTCAGCAAAAAAGAGGAAGCTGGATGACCAACAACAAAAAATCACCGCCTTCACCAGCAGTCAGTCAGGAGAGTCAGGTGAGGCAGGAGGGGGGAGAGACGGAAATCTTGCTGGATAGGGGGAATGGGGATTCAATTCTGGCCTCCCTGGGCAGGTTGGAGGGATATATGGAGGAAAGTAAGACGGAGTCAAGCAGGACTAATGACCAGTTAGATCAGATATTGTCTGAAGTTTTTGAGATCAGAAAGGAAAACGAACTCTTGAGGAAGAAAGTTCAACAGTTGGAGAAAAAAGGAGAAGATTTATCAGATGAAGTCAGCAGACTTAACAAACGTCTCACACAGGAAAAAGAACTTAGAAATACACTGGAACAGTACACAAGAAAAGAAAACATTAAAATGATAAACTTGACTGGCGATTCAAAATCAGAGACCTCAGAGCAAATTGAACAGAAAGTCATTGGTCTAGTAAAAGATAAACTAGGAGTACAGTCATTCCAGCCTGAACACATCAGCATCAGCTACCGAGTCGGCAAGTTCTCACCTGGCCATGACAGACCAGTGGTAGTTCATCTGACCAATAGAAAAATGAAAACACAAATATTTGCCCAGCGTAAGAAACTTAAGCAGCAAAACTCCAAGATCTACATAAATGAAGATCTAACCAAGCAGAACTATCAGAGGCTGATGGAAATAAAGAAACATCCAGCAGTGCTTTCAGCCTGGTCTTTTCAGGGCAAGCTCTTCTGTAAGCTGCTGGATTTTCAAATCCTTCAAATCGAAGACGGCAACATAGCACAGATTGATTCTGTCATGTAAGGTTACCAACTGCCTCTCAGGCTCATCGTTCGAACACTCAGTTTGATGAGGCACCAGAGAGTTCTTTTTCAGGTCGCCCTTCCACCTGGGGGCTCGTGGACAGAGGCAGGGGCCGAGTGCGGAGAGCGGAGGGGACCAGTCAAGCTGCCCTCCCCTTTAGCAGCCAGCAGTCCCGACACGCCGTGGGCCAGACGACAGGCAGCGATGGAGAACCGCCAGCCAGCAGGGAAGCCTCGCCACGTGAGGGAAGCAGTGCGGACGGACGGACAGAGGATGCGGGACCTGAGGGAGCTTCCATGCAGCACAGCGGCCTCAACACAGGGGAGTAGGGGCAAAACCTATATATAGTTAATATGTGGTCATTTGTAAACAGAAAGGTACTATATTGCTTAAATGTTATTGCAGTGCTTTCACACTGTCATGACCCCAGTGTGGGCCATGGTATGGTTATTGTGATAGCTTTTTTTGTTGTTGTGATTGTTTGCCTGTAAAGATGAAATGAAATGGCCATTTTTAGAGTTTGGGGTAGACAGTGAGTGGGGTTAACTGAAAGTGAATACGGTCCCTGGGTGTAGGAAAAAAGAGAGTGGAACTCAGGGGTGTTCACCTGCTGAGGCGACTGGATGAGAAATCGCCATTCATTGCGGCACTGGTCGAGCTGTGAAGAAAGAAGACAATGTAAGAAACAAATGTATGTAATTGTAACTAGGCTTGACCTAGAGAGGGGTTAAAGCCCCAAAGTTGAATATGTAGGCTGCGGTATTGGGCTGGAGGCCAGACCAAAGTACACTTAGGGTAAGTGGATATGTGGATCCAGTTTTGATTTATTGTATAATTCGGCATTCTTGTGTTTTGAGATCGATATTGAAACCCCTGATCCACATACCTGGTAGGTAGGTTGTCGTTCGAGAATTCGATGAGAATCGGTGAGTACCTTTTCATATCATTTTCATTTATAAGTCGTCTGTATCACAGGACCGTATATTGTGGGATTTTTGGAGTCCTGAACAAGTCTGAGAGCAGCCAGTCGCCCAGTTCAGGGAAACACTGACGGGAGTCCGATGGACCAGTAGCCTGGGAAGATATTACCCCGCCGAATCGGGGCGATTCTATTTGTTACCCCGCTATGTCGTGAAGTCTTTATTTGGTATCCCGCTGCGCCAGGAAGGAGTTCTGAGTGGAATTCGATGTAACTCAGAGATGGAAGGAAGAAAATATATGATTTTGAATCTCTTTGGGATTTGAGGTCCCCATACGTATCGTGAAATGTCATGAATTTATGGAAATGACAATAATGTTAAAAAAAAAAGGAAGTTAAAAGAATATGTATTGGCTGAGATGACGTGCAAGCTTGATTGAGGGGTTAATATGCTTTAACATACTTTGGAGAGAAAAATAAGAAAAAGAAAAAAAAACCCCGCTGAGGTTGTTGACCAGGGGAGAAATTTTTCGTAAAATCTTTATAGTGATATTTGTGTGATTGGAGTCAGATTGCGGTTGTGCCCGGAGAGGTCGAGTCTCGTGTGCAGGTGTATGTGACTGCGCGCGTGTGGGGCGAGGCACGGCCATTGTGACAGTGGTGACCCTGACTTGTCGGTAAATCACGTGTGAATGTGTTAGCTGAGGGTTTTTTTTTTTCTCCTCAAGTATTCAACCCCCCTCTCGATTGAAAAATATTGTTTAACCCAACCCCCCCCCCCCCCCCCCCCCCCCACTCCTTTGTAATAGAAAAGAAAAGGATACCGCTTGTGCCCCTCTGAATTTTGGGATAAGTTTTCTCCCCCTCTTTTAATATACGATTTTAGAGAGTAAATAAGTAGGTGGCGCATTGTTAGTTAAATATTTGCTTGAATTATTTTGTTGATCGGTTGATTGGATTGTACTGGTGAGTTTGTTTATTTTCAGTGCGAGTGAGTACTTCTCTCTGCTTTCTGACTCTGCAGGATTTCCGTACGATTTTGTTTTGTTTTGTTTTTTTTGTTTGTCCCTATTTCTTTTTTTTTTACTCTCCAGGTCGGTGAGTCCCACCGCTTCTCGCTAAAATTGAGCGATTAGTTCAAGAGTGGCAGTAGCCTTGATGGTCCTCCAATAGTTTTTTTTTTTGTTGTTGTTGTTGCTTCTTTCTCTGCCCTATCGTTTCATTTCAAATAGTCCCCTCTTCCCAGAGTTTGAACCGACCTTGCCTCCTTCTACGACAGAGGTTGGCAAGTGCGGGAAAAAAAATCACCCTAATAAAACATATTTTGTCAGAAATTAGTTTATTGAGTTGGTGTGGACTTACTTTTGTTTTCTTTTGTTGTTTGACATTTAACATTTTGTTTTTGTGTTCTAGCTTTGAAACATTTATTTCCGATCGTTTTTTCTTGTGCTTATTGAGTGAGTGTTCGGAATCAGCTTTTCGTTGAAAGTAAAGGGCTCAATTTTATTCACAAGGATTTTACTTCATTGTGTTAAAAACATCATTAGTTTTTTTTTTTTTTTTTTCCCCATTCCAGTGCTTTTGGGTGCAATTTCCAATTTATTGTGTTTACTAAGATCAATTCAAAATGGAATCCTCCTTCAAACAATATTTGGCCGAAGCGAAGGAGTTAGGGCTACAAGGTGATGAGGTGACGACCTATATAAACGAGCAGAGGAAGTTCCAGAGAGAAGAGCGTGCGCGTGCGAGGGAAGAACGAAACAAAGAGAGAGAGAAGAGAGGAAAAAAAAAAGAGCGAGCGAGAGAGAGAGACAGAGAGAGAGAGAGAGAGAGAGAGAGAGAGAGAGAGAGAGAGAGAGAGAGAGAGAGAGAAAGACAAAGGGAGAGAGAACAGGTGTTAAAGCAGAGGGAGTTGGATTTGGAGGAGTTGGAAAGGATCCGTATCCAAAGGGCGGAGGCAGCAGAGGACGTGGAGGAAGTTGGAGGCGATTCTACTCATTCAAAAGTATTTCAGGGAAAGTCTCCCTATATTCCAAAACTGCCTGTCTTTGATGAGAACAAAGACGAAATTGATGCTTTTTTTTTACCCGTTTTGAGACTCATGCTACAACTTGTGGCTGGCCGAAGGATAAATGGGTTCTGTATATTGCGTCCCTATTCAAAGGAAGCGCCTTAACTTTATATCATTCGTTATCCGCTAAGGAATCACTCACGTGGGCGGACCTAAAGTCCGAGTTGTTAAAACGATTCCAGTGCACGGAGGAAGGCTTCCGAGAAAAACTTCGCTCTGTTAGGCCGGAGAAAGGGGAATCCTTCTCCGCATTTCATATCCGCACTTCGCACTTTTTCGATCGCTGGATCGAACTTTCGAATACCGGACGTGATTTTGATTCTTTACGCAATTTATTGATTCGTGAGCAAATTTTACAAAGCGTTTCCAAAGATCTGGCAGTATTTTTAAAAGAGCGTCGCTTTGTTATTGTTATCCTTTGCTTTTTTTTTTGTGAAGTATGTGAAATAAGTGCAAATAGGTTTACTCTTTTAAGCTAAGAAAGAGTACATCTCTTTGCACTTGTTTGTTTTCCCCTTGGTGAATTCGAAAGAGAGAGAGAGAGAGAGAGAGAGAGAGAGAGAGAGAGAGAGAGAGAGAGAGAGCAATGTTAGTGTTGTTTTTTTTTTTTTTGTTGTTGTTGTTGTTGTTATTGTTGAGAACTCGATAGGCATGACCTTTTCTTTGTGAAGATTACTGTCTAATATATCCTTTTCAGACACGAAGTTCATGACACTCTTGGATCTCTTTCTCAGTCGTCTATGTTACCTGTAAATTACATCGGATTTTATGTGCCTCTCAAACTGTTAGCTGCTGCTCTAACTGTAGCGTTTGGTTTCTAAAGCCATGCACTTCAATGTGCCAGTGCAAACACCCTATTATTAATCGCAGTACACACACACACACACACACACACACACACACACACACACACACACACAAATATAAACAGATCGAAGCGCTCTTGCTGCAAGTCTCCAAGCCTTAAGTGTCATGTATCACCTTTGTCATCCAGCCCGTGTTTAGTTTCTTCCCTCCGTAGTGTTCTCCGAGAACTGCAATCAGGCACTTGGCTGTATGGATGTCAGTGGACGGTTCACTTCAATCTCTCATTTCTCTTCTCCCTACCGCTTGTCGTGGTGTGCTCAGTTCTGAGTCCTCGGTTACAGATTAGGCTCTGTGCGCTGAATATTCTTTATTACACTCAAAGGTGCTTTTGTCAGCAGATCAGCCACTATCTAACCATGCTCATGGCACAGTCCGGCCCTTGACCCAAGTGCTGCCTGACTCAGACACAGATCCAGTGTCTGCTTCTTTTCATATCACAGTACGATCCACACATGACCCTTCATTTATCAAGACTTGTCACTCCCAAATCCTTGTGCCCGGCCAATGGCGTAACAACGCAAGAAGTGCAGAAGTCATACATTTTTTTTTTATGCTATCCCTGCGGACATATATCATTGAACTAGTCAACTGACCCCAAACTTCACAACAACATCATTTTCACATTCAAAAATTTTTTTAACAGAGCCAAGGCGATTATCATCCTATTCAGATTGTTGTTGTTACTCCTTGACCTTCGTTGTAACCTCGAACTCTGACCTGTACTTTTACCGGTTACTCAGCCTGCGCAATATGGCGACGTCAGCAACTGGCTAATTCCTTCTGGGGCAGTATGTTCTCTAATGGACAGAAAATGACCAAGACTAGGTTCCAGCCTAGGAGAGGAACGTCAGCTAAGACTCCTACAGACACATGTTCAATGAATAAGGAGAAGACAAAGCTTCAAAGCAAGAATGAGAAGAAGGATGCTTCGACCTCTACTGAAGTGTTAGAACTGGACCAAGTTTCTAATGGCATGCTCCCTGCTCGACCCAGGACTAACACCTGCGCTGATTCGATTTGTAAAAATCCGTCGTGCGCAAGTACAACCATTGACGCTTTATGCGATTGAGTCAAAGAATGGGAAACAACAATAGCTCACCTTTCCAATATCATTATGAACCTAAGAAAAGATAATGTGTCGGAAGGGAAAGGGGCGGTAAAAATAGTGCAGCCCGTTCAGAAGAATATGCTCTACTCTGATGTTGTTAAAAAAACATCTGCTAGTGTTACCAATCCATTGAATAAAGACTTACCTGAAATGCCGATGAAAGTGGACAGGAGGGCAAAGAAGCTAAAAACAAACCACTTGCCTGCGGTGAAGGGAAAAGAACGCGGTTTCTGACGCAGATACTCCCGATGACGTAATGCCGTCGGCGTCATCCTCTCAAAAAAAAAAAAAAAAAAAAAAAGAGAAACGTCACTACTGAAGTTCGAATTGCTGGATCAAAGTCTGAAAAGTACCTTCAGACAGAAAAAGATCTTCCTGGTATTGCCATCCTGCACGATTCTGTACTCAATGGGGTGCAGGCACGTAGGCTTGGTCTTTCCTATGGACTTCGTGTCATCAAACGTAAATGCCAGTCCATGGATGATATTGAAAGAGCTGCTGGATCTGCTGTAAACGCTCGCCAAGAACTCGATGCTACGTTTTGCACTGTGGCATCAACACCCTGAGAAACAAGACCCCTCAGGCTGCCAGGGAAGTCTTTGTTGCTGCCGCGCGCAAGTTACAGTCTGAGCATCAGAAAATGAAAATTGTTATTAGCAAAATTTCGCCAGTCAAAGATCCTTCCCTGAATGCGAAAAGAGACCTTTATAACGCCTTGGTGTTCGCCGAGCTGGTGGAGAACAAGAATATCTCCTTCATCAGTCACGGGAACCTGCAGCCGAGAGGTCTCCGGGATCAGCTTCACCCAACCAACGATGAGCGTCAGTGCTGGCCGGAAACTTGGGCAGACATCTTCACGGTCTTTTCTGGAATCAGCCCAAGCGACGTTCCAAATCGTACTTTCAGCCGCATATGGGGTTCTTTGACTGGAGTGGTTTTGGTACCCCCACTGGTGACTGCCTTGACAATGTATATTTTGAGCTGTAGTTGATATGTGAATGTGTGTGTGTGTGTGTGTGTGTGTGTGTGTGTGTGTGTGTGTGGATGCGTACGTGTGTGTGTGTGTGTGTGTGTGTGTGTGTGTGTGTGTGTGTGTGTGTGTGTTTATGCACTGATGAGAACGTGTGTGTGTGTGTGTGTGTGTGCGCGCGCGCGCGCGCTTCCGTGTCTTTATGTGCGGCTGTATGTATGCATGAGTATAAATGTATGTATTATGTTGGCTTGTGTGTTAGATACACCTGGATATTCTGTTTTGTGAAGGCACGCCACAATCATCATTGCAAGTGTTAATTTAGGTCAGACCTGCACTTTTGAGACATACAAGTTCCCTGAATAACGAGTGTTCATAGCCTTCATTGTTCTCATAGTCAGTATACGTAGTAGTGCGCTATTCAGACATTGGTTCATTGTTTTTATAATATTGTTTCTTTTCGTGTTTTCTTTTTGAATGTATAGTTTATTTGTTAAAGAAGAAGATGTTACCCAGTGTGGGCTATTTCCTATTTATTACTACTGTAATAGGTCACTCTCAATATCAATCAATCTTGTTTGGTGGAGAATGTGCCCGTGAAAGCCTATAATTTGCATAACAGCAGTTATGTTACAACTTGCAGTTTGCCATGAAAGCTAAGCAAAATGATTGTTTCAAAATTTTTCAATGGAATGCCAGATCACTTCCCAGTTATTTTATTATCTTTTGAAAATCATGTTCTGGAGGGAAACCACTCTGTGCTAGCACTTCAGTCTCTGAATGTGGAAAAGCACAGACTACCTAATTTGGAGAATTATTTCTACCCTCCACTTTACAGTCAGTGAATCAAACAAAAAAGTCCAGATTGCTCTTTACATCAGACGGACCTGGAATTTACTAGGATCGTTCCACTTCCGGTGCTGCGGGAAGATAAAGGTGTATTTGCTACAGATGCTGTAATCAAAGTAAACAAAGACTCAGTTTACAATGTACTTTCTGAATATTATCCTAATGGACCCCAAGAGGATAACACAGACTGGCTGAAGAATACAAATTTAACAAGTAAGAAATGGATCATTGTTGGCGACTTTAATGCCCATGCACCATTTTGGGATTCTGAGTGTTCTAAAGTTTCATCCAACAGATTCGTTGAAAATATTATTGATTCATCTTTAGTTTTATTAAATGATGGTCGAATCACAAGAATTCCAGATGTTTCAACTCACAAACCTAGCGCGCGATAGATTTATCCTTAGTTTCACCTAGCATTGCAGTAAACTGTAATTGGTCTAGGAGAAAGATTGTTCGGGAAGTGATCACCTCCCCATTACTATATCTTTGATGATGACATAATAATGATGTAACAGACGTCGAAGACAAAATTCCAAAGTTTAATTATAAACTTGCCAACTGGGATGCCTACCAGATTTTTCTTGCATCGTATAACACAACATGTATTGAGAACGATGATGTTAATTTATTTTATTCTAATTTCAGCAAAGTCATACTGTTAGCAGCCGAGCATTCTATCCCTAAATGTAAATTCAAAAAGATTGGTAAATATGTGGGTAATGTATGGTGGACGGAAGAATGTAGACTAGCTGTTAAATCAAAGCGAAAAAGTTACAAGGCTTGGTTACGAAATAAGACAGAAGAAAATTTGTCTTTATGAAGCAAGAAAAGAAGAAATGTAATAAAATTATTGCTCAAACTAAAAAGAAATACTGGGCAGAATTTTGTGAGACCGAAGTAAAAAAAATCGAAGGATATGTTTAAAGTTTGGAAAAAAATAAAACAAATGAAAATTGTTACAAAACACAAGCTTACCCTGTAAATTTAACAAAAGAATTTCCAAGCACAATGGATAAGGTGGAAGCTTTCTCCCATTTCTTTTCGGAAAATAGTCGAGCTGTAAATCTTCCAGTAGAAATCAAGTACCATAGACATAAAGAGGAACAAAAAGAACAATATAAGAGTCCCATACCAGACAATAATAACTACTTAAATTCTCCATTACAATCATCAGACTTCTTGAAACGATAGAATCCATTACATCTTATGATTCAGCAGTGGACCTAGGTGGTATTTCTTACGAGCTTCTTCGTCACTTGCCTTCTTCGTGGAAAATATTACTACATTCGTTGTTCCAAAAATGTTGGACGTACGGCACTATTCCTACAATCTGGAAAAGTTCAGTGGTAGTACCAGTACCAAAAGAAGGTAAAACGAGAACATCTGTAAATAGCTATAGACCCATTGCTTTAACATCCCATGTTGGTAACTTCTTGAAAAAGTTGTACAAACACATTTATTATATTATTGTGAAAAAAATGACATTATTCCAGTCCAACAAGCTGGATTCAGAAAAGGGCGTTGCACAACTGATCATTTAGTGAAACTATTCTTCTCATATAAAAAAGCAGTTTTCACGCAGAAAAGTACACTAGCTATATTCTTTGATGTAAAGAAAGCATACGACCGTGTTTGGCATGCTCAATTATTGTATAAACTGAAAAATATTGGTATTTCTGGGAATATGTATGATTATATAAAAAAAAAAACTTTCTGGAAGGAAGAAATATATGTACACGAATTGGAAAATATATTCATCATTCAGGAAAATAGATATGGGCATTCCCCAGGGTTCTGTTATTGCACCTTTATTATTTACGATCCTTATACATGATCTCCCAAAGGCATTGTCAAAAACCACCAATGTAGTGCAGTATGCAGGTGATGTTGCCCATTGGATTAATACTTCATTAAGGAAGCACTCGAATAAAAGGGCAGTAAAATTTGTACAGACAATGTATCAAGGAGAATTGGACAGATTGTCTGCTTACAGGAAAGAGAACGGTCTTGAATTATCTGGTGAGAAAACTTGTTTAATGCTTTTTTATAATGGCGAAAACCCAAAGGCTCTGCCCAACCTTATTCTTGACGACAATGTTCTACAATATAACAGTCAAGTTCTTAGGAGTGTTTTTAACACCGAAGTTGAACTGGAAAAAGGATATTGGAAATTTGATAGATAAAGCTAGGAAAAGATTAAATTTGCTCAAAATTATAAGTTGTCAACCATGGGGTCAAGACTGTACCGCACTTTTACATTTATATACATCGTTAGTCCGATCAAAATTAATATACGGACAGGAAGTATACTTCTCTGCATCTAACTACCTTTTAAAGAAACTGCAAAGCTTAGACAGTAAAGCTTTAAAATTAGCTTTGGGTGTTCCAGTGCACACAAACACAATGAGATGCTTTAAGGAGACAAACATTTTACCTCTTAATGAACAACGAACGTTGGATGTGTCCAAATATGTTGTAGGAGGCCTATCTGTAAAAAAAAAAGAACTCTGTTACTGATGAAATTCTTATGGATTCCAACAAGGAATACCCCAAAAGGTCTAAAAATATATCATACATAGAGCCAATTAGAAATTTCACTTGTGAGCTTATGTCAGAATGTAGTATTGATATTGATGCAATTTCGGAGGTTCCTATTGTTCCTCAAATGCCCCCATGGGAGCATCTCAACGCAAAAATTGATGATAAATATACTACTTTGAAGAAAGATGACAATGTAAATATTCTAGTAAATGAAGTTCGAGAACATCTCGAAAAGACTTATCCAAATCATTTAAAAATATTTACAGATGGTTCAATAATGGAAACGTTTGACAGTGGTGCTGGATTCACTATACCATCCTTAAATGTGCAAAAGTCTTTATATCTAGGCAGCGAATTTTCAATGTATACATCAGAGCTATATGCAATTATGAAAGCTCTTAATTATATCTTATATGACACGCCAGTATCATTTTATAATGTGCTATTTTGTGTTGATTCAAAAGCAAAGCAGGGAGTTTGTACAATTTTTGAAACATCCTTCAACAAAGTCTTAAATTTTTCTCTGCATGAAGTGATCCAGCAATTGGGAAAGAATATGCGGAAAAAAAATATTTTAATGAGAAATTATTCTTTCTGCCATCATGTCCAAGATATCTAGCCAGATTAATTCATAAATTACGGTGAAATACATGGAATGCAAAATATTCACGAGGTATAGCATGTATATGTCAGGAGAATATCTCAATTCGTCATCTTTTATTTGAATGCCCTATACTAACTCCAGCTTATAGGGAGAAGAATATTTTTATATAAATAATTCTGACGATGTTGATAGTGTGGTAAATAACCCTTGCTTTTTTTTATATTGCTTTGGTTATTGCTCAGTCCCCAGTTGCAAAACTATTGTGAAACAAGACATTTGAGATATGTGTGTTAATAGTGATTTTTTTTTTCTGGGGGTTGGGGGTGGTGGAAGGTGCTAATAGTACAATAGAATGTATATTGCAGTTTAAAAGGTCTAAGATCATCTTGTGATGAAAAGACGTTAAATAAAGCTACTGAACTGAACTGATCAGTCTGTTTTTTGCTCTCCTCTTTGTCCGTGCTGCTGTCAGCCTTGATCCAGCAGCACGCTGGCACCTTCTCGTGTCACTGTGTGAGTGTCAGCTCGCTCATGCCACGCCCGATAGACGTTATTCGTAAATCTGCAGGGGTGGTAATTTATGTCGAGGTTCGCGTTCAGACAAAGTGGGCCTTTCCCGTTTTCCTAGAACAAATCGAGCTGGTGGCACGCCCAAAGCAATTTAGCCCCGTGAACAGTTCGGTCAGTGAGAGAAAATGGCAAAACATGGGTGAACAATGGTGGGCCTGTAATCGTAATGCAGACACGGTGTGACATCACTTATTATTAGCCATCAATTGGATCTACATGTCTTGGGGATTAATGTGGCGTTTGTTTACCTAAGAGACATGCACAAATAGCGTAATGATCTTGACTTACAAACTGAGAAAAGGTAAGTTTACTTGCAATGGAAAGATAGGCGTTATCTTCCCTTGGTTTTTTTTTTTTTTTTTGTGTGTGTGTGTGTGGGGGGGGGGGGGGGGAGGTATAGATCTAGATCTCCATGCAGACCTGTTTCCCCTAAAACTGTTACTGGTGTACCTTTAAACAACAAAAATAAGTGTGTTTTTTCTACAAAGAGTTAATTTCTGTAAGAGTGGTGTAGTAGAGGATGGGAAGGGGTGAGCGGGGGGGGGGGGGGGGGGGGGGCATTCTTTCGTGTTCACCTGCCATTACACCAAAGAGGTTTCTTCCCAGTAGTAACCGCCTGATCTGGCATTAACCACGCTAAAATAGGTTCTTTCTAAGACAAATTACTTTCAAACCTGATTCATCAGCATACTTTGGCACAAGCTCGTGGTGTCTCGTCGGTTTTTTTCTTTGTTTCAGGGAATAACATCGAAACAAGAACAAGAACAATATTTATTCCTTTCGCCCCTTTAGGGGTACAGAGGAAGGGTGAGTTTAACATAGACACTGCCTAACGTCGTTTCGTGCGTGGTAGTTCGCCAGAGCTGTCGCTCTTTGGTGAAAGCCTTCATCATACATACATGCTATTGCGCAAGAATTTCGTCACTAGAATCTAATTTTTATGTAGTTTACTTTAGCTCTGTCCGTACTATCCACCAGGAACTTGAGAAGTGGCTCTCGGTGTTTGTTCCTCTGTGGAAAGATTCATACCAACCAGACAGCCAGTCAGTTGTTGTTGTTGTTGTTGTTGTTGTTGTTGTTGTCTCAATGCAGGCAACTCCCACAGACTAATTTATTTCCACAGTTGAAGTGTCTCGTAGCTTCCATGCAGGTCTCTGTTACATTTGATTTTCTGATGCAGTTCTTTATATACAGGCCTGCAGGCCACAAAAAAAAAAAAAAAAAAAAAAAAAAACACACGTTCATTTAAACTTGCAGGCAAGAGCTAACAAACCAATGACCAGAAATCAACAGTTTCAGACCAGAGTCAAACGTTCCTTAGGGTTTCTCGACAGCTTACTGGGTAGCGAGGACTGTAGCCGTGCACCAGTATATTGTTAGGTTTACGTCAATATCTTTGAACTGTTAGAGGAGAATGCTGTCCACCTATACTTTTGTCCTACCCCCGCCATCTTTGCAAGCCCACACCCCCCCACCCCACCCCACCCCTGCCCCTGTTCTTGGATGCCAGACAGATTTTTGTGTAGAGAAGAGACGCACGTACCACTCACCCAACCCCCTCTTCCCTTGCAAAGAAACCCCACTCTATTACATGTCACTATGTTGTTTTCTGTCTCAGAGAAATTGGGACACAGCCCTTTCATACACAGAGCTGCGGGTGTTGTCACCCCATACCTTCCCTCCTCCCTCCCATCTTCTCCTGCCCAGCACAGGTTCTGTTTCAACATAGATGTCATATGCAGTGTGCGAGGACTTGTACTGCAGCAAGACAGGTACAGTCACTCCACACCTACCCCACCCTCCGTTGATCTTGAGCGTGTGTGACTGTACCTGTCTTGCTGCAGTACAAGTCCTCGCACACTGCATATGACATCTATGTTGAAACAGAACCTGTGCTGGGCAGGAGAAGATGGAAGGAGGAGGGGAGGTATGGGGTGACAACACCCGCAGCTCTGTGTATGAAAGGGCTGTGTCCAATTTCTCTGAGACAGAAACAACATAGTGACATGTAATAGAGTGGGGTTTCTTTGCAAGGGAAGAGGGGGTTGGGCGAGTGGTACGTGCGTCTCTTCTCTACACAAAAATCTGTCTGGCATCCAAGAACAGGGCAGGGGTGGGGTGGGTGGGGGGTGTGGGCTTGCAAAGATGGCGGGGGTAGGACAAAAGTATGGTGTAGGGTGGATGGTGGGGGTGGGGGTTGGGATGAGGGAATGGGGGGTGGGGTAGGGAGGGTTGATGACTTCATCTCTCGCTAGTAACGAATCCATTGAGCACATCACAGACGTCTACCTCTCTCTCTCTCTCTCTCTCTCTCTCTCTCTCTCTCTCTCTCTCTCTCTCTCTCTCAGTCTGCCTCCTGTTCACATGCCGGCTATCTGTTCTCCACGCTCTCTCACTACTGATGGCGTCGAACCGTGGAGTAGTGAAGAGCCACCCACGTGGTGGTATGGCGTGTGGGACGGAGGGCCGCGTGCAGACAGTGGGATTCCCTCGATGAAAACAGACAACAAACCTGGCTAAACTTAGAGGGTGGCTCAGCCTACTGAACACTTCTCTTGGAGCGAAAAGGTAATATCGGACGTGGTTGGTGACAACGAGTGATTAAGACTCCAACAAAGGTTGATTGTGAAGGGGAGTTGGGGGGGGACAAGATACCCATCCTGTTCCCCGCTCCAATTCTATGGTCTCCAACACCAAGATCGTTCCTTGCTTTTTCCTCTATGTTCCTGTTTCAGGCAGCAGTATCATGAAAAGAGACACGCATATAATGGAAAACTGGATTCATGAGCAACGCTTGTTATTACTACACTTAAAACATCCAGATTTTCCAGGACACAGTTGTTTCAGCAAAGTATGCGCAAGTTAACATATGCCAGAGACCTAGATGGGTGGACGTTTGTTGTTATTGTTGTTGTGCTCTGCTAGCAGTTGAATGAACGTTACTGGTGCACTCACTCTGTATGTCCGGGTCCTTTCTGTTGAGGTGAGGCAATCGTGAGGGGCCCCTTTTCTGGGCAAAGTCTTCACTGCTGAGTTGGTTTGAACAGTAAATTCTATGCACCGTGAGAGGGTACAAGGCAACATGCTTCTCCGGTAAACCCTTTGTGTTTAGTTTCTCTGACCTGGAGGTGGACGGGACCAGCAGACAACAGCTGTTTTGCTCTGTGCAGAGGTTATCAGGTATACTACTGACACTTGCTTACCTGTTGGTGGTTTACATTCAGGTCCAATGTTCACACTCTTTAAAGGCCATGCAGCAGATGGGTAAAACTATAAGGGGAAAATGGGGGGAAATGGTGTCTATCTCACACCAGCCATGCCACCAGCACTACAACACGTTGAGACAGACAGCAAAAACGAACTGTTTATTATAGATGGAGATGGGGTTCGAACGTACAGCGTTTGACTTGGAAGACACTGATTAGGGGCACTTCTCAGTGCACAAAGGAAAATCATCTCCCACATCGGGTATTTTCTCTGGCACGTGAGGAAATTGCCTCAAAGGACAAAGATGTCCTCTCAATGAAGGGAAAAGGGAACTTGGACAATCAACAGATGAACACTGATTTTAAAATCAAACGACCTAAATACGAAAGACATGGTATATGACATGCGATAAAAAAATTCAAAACGTTTGCTTTTTAAAAAATCCCAGTTTAAAATAATGGATACTGCTGCGCTGGACATCAAATTCAGAATAATGATAGTAAATCCAAGCCCTGTTGCTTCCATTTTTGTGTTGAATGCAAACGTAAAACAAAATATGGGTTATGTGATAACTCTACTACTTCAGAACTCTGCTGGGGTTACCTTAAGTGATAGAACTGTGTTTACAGGGAAAGAAATAAGAGAGAGAGAAACGTAATCCGGTGAGCTCTCTTCAAGTCTTCAATGTTTCTGAAATGGAGGTCTGTAGACCACTTAGCAGCAGCTGTTTCAGTCTCTTTGGGCAGACCATGTACACAGGGAAAGAATCAGAAATCCGGGTCCTGGTAGCTTCACTTTCCAGGAAGGAAGCTGATCAAGAAGGAGATGTCCTTTAGGTATAAATCTAAGATCTCAAACATCATCCTGCTATAAACGTCTTATCTTAAATGGCAAATGCTCATCTACAAAACGGAGGCAGGAAAAAGATTTTTGTTCGTTTAGTGCCCTGAGTCTATTGTTTTTTCATGGGGGAAAAGAAAATGACATGACAAACAGATCCCATGTGAGGAACAACGAATACACGAGCAAAGATACTACTG
Source organism: Conus betulinus (assembly GCA_016801955.1). Classification (NCBI taxonomy): domain Eukaryota; kingdom Metazoa; phylum Mollusca; class Gastropoda; order Neogastropoda; family Conidae; genus Conus; species Conus betulinus. The sequence goes on along the minus strand of JADBJO010008326.1, from coordinate 5,099 downwards.
CCATCGTGTAGGCTCCCAATTGTGGATGTTCATTATGACTTTTGACAGGGCAATACGCCATTGTGGAGAGCCTTTGCAAGCAACCCAGTTTTCTATGTTGTCCACCACTCACTACTTTTTGGCCTGCCTCTGGGACATCCAGTATACCCTGTAACAGACTCTTGGAGGTGAATTATGGCATGATACATGCCCATGCAGGCAAGCGTACACAACTTGAAAACTGCTACGAGAGATTCTCCCTCCGTCTTCCAACTTATGTCTTGACCGGCTGCCGGATTAGTTGTTCGTCTTGTGTCTCCTGTGTTAGAAGTGGTGACCTCTATGGAGACATTCAGTCTTGGATTCTTTGATATCTTAACATCAGGTTCGTTCTACAATCAGTGGCCAGCTCTGGCTTTCATAGAGAAGGAAAGGCTTGTGTCATACGTGACCCTAACATGCAGAGAGAAACACTGGTGTCATGTGTGACCTTAGCTTTCCCAGAGAACGACTGGTGTCACGCGTGACCTCAGTATTCACAGAGGAATGCTGTCATATATGACTTAGCAATCCTAGAGGACTGGTACCATACGTGAGCCCAGCACTCAGAGAGAAAGATAGGTGCCGTACGTGACCCTAGCATTCCCAGAAAAAAGGACTGGTGTCAGATGTGACCCTCGCATTCATAGAGAAAGACAGGTGCCGTACGTGACCCTAGCATTCCCAGAGAAGGACTGGTGTCATACGTGACCCTAGAATTCCTAGAGGACTGGTGTCAAACGTGACCCTAGCGTCCCCAGAAAAGGACTGGTGTCAAACGTGACCCTCGCATTCCCAGAAAAGGTCTATGTCATACGTGACCCTAGCGTTCCCAGAGAGAAACACTGGTATCATACGTGATCCTGGCATTCCCAGAAGAGAACTGGTGTCATACGTGACCCTAGCATTCCTAGAGGACTGGTGTCATATGTGACCTAGCGTTCCCAGAGAAACACTGGTATCATACGTGATCCTAGCATTCCCAGAGGAGGACTGGTGTCATACGTGACCCTAGCATTCCTCGACGACTGGTGTCACATGTGACCCTTGCATTCCCAGAAAAGGACTGGTATCATACGTGACCTTAGCATTTCCAGAAAAGGACTGGCTCATACGTGACCTTAGCATTCCTAGAGGACTGGTGTCATATGTGACCCTAGCATTCCCAGAGGAGGACTGGTATCATACGTGATTATAGCATTCCCAGAGGAGGACTGGTGTCATACGTGATCCTAGCATTCCTAGAGGAGGACTGGTGTCATATGTGACCCTAGCATTCCCAGAGAAGGACTGGTATCATACGTGATTATAGCATTCCCAGAGGAGGACTGGTGTCATACGTGATCCTAGCATTCCTAGAGGAGGACTGGTGTCATACGTGATCCTAGCATTCCCAGGGGAGTACTGGTGTCATACGTGATCCTAGCATTCCTTGAGGACTGGTGTCATACGTGATCCTAGCATTCCTAGAGGACTGGTGTCATACGTGACCCTAGCGTTCCCAGAGAAACACTGGTATCATACGTAACCCTAGCATTCCCAGAAAAGGACTGGTGTCATACGTGACCCTAGCATTCCCAGCAAAGGACTGGTGTCATACGTGACCCTAGCGTTCCCAGAGAAACACTGGTATCATACGTGATCCTGGCATTCCCAGAGGAGCACTGGTGTCGTGCCTCACCCTAGTATTCCCAGAGAAGGACTGGAGTTGTACGTGATCCTAGTATTCACAGAGAAAGACAGGTGCCGTACGTGATCCTAGCATTTCTAGAGAAGACTGGTGTCACACGCGACCCTAGCATTCCCAGACAAGGACTGTTGTCGTACGTGACCCTAGCATTCCTAGAGGACTGGTGTCCTACGTGTCCCTAGCATTTATTTCCAGTCACTGTATTTCATTTTCTAGTTAGCCATCCATTTCTTGTCTGTCTTTCTTTTTCATCGTCGCATAAGCAATGGTTTTCCTCTAATTTTTCATCAACGAAAAGTCCAAAATACATTGTCAGGGATCTCAAGTTCTATGATAGACTTGGGGGTAAAATATATGCCCCAATGGAATGGAATCCTAGGCAGTTTAAGATATTTGGCGTATGGCTCATTCTTGATCTTGAACAATGTGGAGAGCTGAACTACAATGTCAAACTTGGAGAAATGAAAGCACACTCCAGTGTGTGGATAAGGAGAAACATAACACCTCTAGATAGAATAGCGGTACTTAAGTCACTGGTTTTATCAAAATTAACGTACCTGTGGTTCTTGCTACCTAAAAAGCACCAAACCGCCTTATGGATGACCTTCAAAAGAAATGTTCTAAATTTATTTGGGAGGATGAAAATTATACAATATCAAGGACAACCACTGTAAAACGCATAAAAAATGGAGGACTAGGAATGCCTTGGCCCAGGCACTTTGCTGTGTCACTGAAGCTCACATTAAGAAACTTATTTTCCGTACCCATAAGTGGAAAGCTATAATAGAAAAAGGTGTCTTTTTGTTAAAGAATTGAGTGAATATGGAAGTGCCTTGCCTTTCAAACGTATAAACTTAATGCTTTTGGGGATGTTGTTTTTTTCAGGCATACAACCTCTTTGCACAGCAAACAGAAATCAGCCTTCCGCCTGATTTTCCCACTGAAAACATTTTTTTACGAAACTTGAAACTGATGAGAAATCCGTTCACTTCAAACACTGGATTGACAAAGAAGTACATCGTGTGGCAGATCTTGTTAATACACCGGGGGCACTCATCACCTACGCAGAATTCACTGATAAACGTAAAGTCATAGTCAATATCATAGAGTTCCACGGATGCGTACGTGCAAATAAAACATATATCCATAAAACAAACATTCATATAAGTAGCAATAAATCCAAAGATCTACCCAAAGCTCTAAACATTGTCTGGACGTGGCGACGGGGAACCAGGACTTGCTATGACACCCTGTTGACAGGAGTCCAAAATGGTGTATAAAATGAAACTTTAAAACATCAGACGATTTGAACTGGACAATACTTTCTACCAAGCGCAAAATAAAGGATATGAAATTGAAATTGCTTCAGCTCAGAATAATTCCCAGAATAATTGCAGCAAATATTATCCGTGAAAGAAATGCTCGTTGTGAACAGTAACAAATGCACTTTTTGCAAATCTGAGAATGAAACATTTGAGCACTATTTTTTTTCGTGCAACCTAACAACAGATTTCTAGAATGACTTAACAAAATTTTCAAATTATAATTATAATTTCACACTGTCTAGAAAACTTGTTTCATTTTGGTTTGATTCAAATTTACAAACGGATGAGGTAACCGACAACTGGATAGTGTGAGCTGACATTCTTTTTGCACAGGTGCAGAATTGGGCAGGCTCATCCTTTATTTTCAGTCTTCAGAAAGTATATGCAAGGGCGGTTTAAAAACAGATGAATATATTGCAAAAAGAAATGTGGGGTACGGAGATTTTGAATTAAAATGGAGTTAAATTCGGAAAGAAAGGGGCTTAGTTACCACCTGACCCTTACCCCCTTTTTTTTTTTTTTCTAAATTTGCCCTGTTTTCCGCCCTCAGTCACATCGTTTTAAAATCAAAATGGAGTTGTTGTAGACAACTTATTGACGATCAGTAACATATCTGATAAAATCTACAACTGATAGAGAAACTGCTCCTGGCCTCACACGTCTCACACGTACATGTGGTGTTATCATAAACCGCTTCTATCGGAGATGACTGGCGAAAGAAAATAGGCAAACAAATATCACATAGACATCCTCGTGTATCTACATGCCGTGTATGCATGTAGTTACAGGCATACGTGTGTTTTATCTGTTCGTAGTGTATTCCCATCGCTACTTTTTTTTGTTGTTCGTTGAGACTATTCTGGTTATCTAATTCTTGATTCACTCTGTGCTATTTGCATCTACTATGCTCTTGTTTTTGTTTCTTCAGTTGCATTCATAAAACCCACGGAAAACGTTTTTGCATGTACGTTAGTAAAATGAACTGAATGAGGAAAGGATATGTTGTGAAACAAATGTTAATGCTTTGTATTAAAATGTCTGGTGTGGCTGGCTATTTTCTTTTCAACTAAGAAACCAGCTGCACATTTGATTGATACATGCGAAGTTACGAAAATGAAATGCTCTTGATTTCCTCAAAGCATGCGTACGCAGGCGCACACGCCCGCACTCACGCAAGAGCACGTACATACATACACACACACACGTTCACGCACACGCATGTGCACACACAAACGCACACACACATATACACATGCTCACGCTCACGGGTGCACAGACACGTGCGCACGCACGCACAAAAACACACACACACACACACACACGCATGCGTTTGCGCATACCAGCACATGCAAACACACACGCACACATACGCGCGCGCACACACACACACACACACACACACACACACACACATGCACGCACACACACACGCTCACACACGCACACGCCGCACACACAGGAAAAGCCTACAATAATGATGTATGATGTGGTGGCTGATCTGTGCGAGTGCACGATAACTTTTACAGTTATTCTTTTTTTTTCCTCTACTTTTAACTGTAGTTAAGAATATTTATGTATCATTAATTTTATGTATATCATGCATGGATACGCCTGTAACATATGTGTGAAAGTCTCCACACACTGTCGTCTTTCTGCTCACATGTAAGCTCTCGTACTACCTGAATAAAATGTATGGGGAAAAAAAATTTGGTTTCTATCAAATATTTCTCAACTGGCGCCCTGGCGCTCATTGTTTTGCTGGAACAGTGGAACAGTCATTCACAAAAAAGGGTTACAAAACTTCTTATAAACAGTGAGAATAAATCACAAAATAAGTGATCTGAAACAGCGTACAATGGTAGTATCTTTTTGTGCTTGATAAATGTACATCGTTTGAGAAGCATAAGTCAGTTTGTTTGTTTTTTATATGAATGAAAACGAAAAAAAAAAAAAAAAAAAACGTGGGATTTTTAGCTGTTGCAATAAATGAGCAGCTGATATACTATTTGAAGTTATCGCTGAGATAAGTAGGAGCATTGAGATGATTCTGAAAACTGCTACTCTGT
>JADBJO010008325.1:27500-97971 GCA_016801955.1 Conus betulinus | reverse complement strand
GAATTGCCTGGGGTGGATTAAGGATCTGTTTTGTTTTAGTTTGTATGAAGGGTTGTGACCCTTTTTTTCCCTGAAAAGGTCCAGCATGGCACGCAGGGCTAGGATGGTAAGAAGTAACTTGTATGTGGTAACCACCTAAGTACCTCTCCTCCTCTCCATCAGCCACCTCCCCCCCCCCCCCCAAACAAACAAACAAACAAAACAAAAAAAAAACACACAAAAAAAAACAGAAAAAAAAATGAAAAAAAAAACCCTGTGTGGTGAATTGGACTCAAACGTATCATAACTTACACTGTTGTGCGTGTGGCAGTTTGAGAACCAGCCATGAGCACGGCAAATGGAGCGCTCACCGGCAACAAACAGCTGCTGGAGAAGTACCTGCAGCTGGATCAACCCGGAGGTATCATGGCGGAGTACCTCTGGATAGATGGCACAGGGGAGGGCATCCGCAGCAAGTGCCGGACACTGCCCAGTGAGCCTCACAAAGCCGAGCGGTAAGTAGAGGGCAGAGGCATGCACCTGTTGGGTAAATATCAGGAAGTGTTGAGAATGTGGTGTTAATGAAGGAAGAGATACATGTTTCAACACAGAGGATGACTGGTCACAGGTATGCAAAAATGCAACCATATGGGACTGTTGTCTCGAATGTCAGTGCACGTTTCCAACAATGGTGAGTTTAAGGGCATCCATTTCCGTTTTGTGAATGATTGAAGAAAAGTGTAATTTTTTTTAAAAAAAAAATTCAAATTTAGAAAAGAGTAGAACACCTTGTTCAAATGTTATTTTTGAAATTGCATCATTTAGAGGAAAGACGGTTTCCTTGCTTTCTTGGACAAGAGAAATTGTGGGCTCTAGGTCTTTTTGATAAATAAGAAGAAAAAAAAATATGCTACACAGGGTGAAAGAACAGAAGGGGTGTTAACTCACTTGATACTGGCAGTTTTTCCCCTTTACTTTCTCACATGACTGGTCATTTGTAAGGTTTATTTTAAAAATCACCTTGAAAAACTGCAAGGAGCAACAACATAAAACTTTTTTAGAAGTCGTTTTCAATAGATTGAGTTAGCTGGGGTGAAAATATCAACTTCCTACATTCTTTCATCTTCTGGAGCCAGATTGTAAAAAATACATTTTTTTTTTCCCAACTGAATTACTTCATGCAGATATGTCTAGTATGTGTGTCTCCAGGGAAGCACAATGTCTTTGAAATGGTCTATTCACTCACAAAATGGTACTAGAAATGTCCAAATATGACTTTTGATTCATATGATACATAAGGTTTATGATCCTCTGATATGGACACCAACACAAACAAAGAAAAAAGAAGAAGAACTGAAAACTGAAAACTTACACCATCATGCTATGTACACACTGACTGACTTGCAATTTTCATAATCAACATGAAAGCATGTGACATTCTTGTCGGGTCAGGCTAGTAATGTTTGTCACACAGGATTAGGCTGAGGGTGAGAGGTGAAAGAAAAGCTTTTTTCACCACTTCACTGTCAGGTCTTGCAGTTTAAACAACAGCCACGTGTGTGACATCGGCTGGTTGCTTTTGTTCACCCGAGCCACGTTTTAAATGTGGTCCTGGACAGTTGGGGGGGGGGGGGGGGGGGGGGGGGGTTATTGAACTGCCCACAGCATGTGGTTACACCTGTCATGGTGCACTGTAGGGGGTGACCTTAGTGGTGATGACATAGACCAGCTCCTATCCATCCACGGCCGGACAGCAACAGCACCTGACACAACCGCAGTATAAATCATTATCTATGTGAAAGATGCGTTTTTTGTTTTTTTGCTTAGCCTGCCCCTCTTGTTTCTTGAAAATATAAAAACATTTCAATTTGCTATAATCGTGCTGTAAGTATCATTATCATTTCTTTCACATATGTGTGTGTGATTATGTGTACACAAATGTGTGTGAGTAAGAAAAAGAAAAACCAAACAATAACAGGATAACATAATGAAATAAAAACTTCTTGCAAGAAAGCCAGGACTTTACCACATGGGAGCAGACAATGCGTTTTCGGTTGAAAAAACTGGAAGAGGCATGGGCTGAAGAGAGCTAACATGCTCTTTCTTCATGCATGCAAACATGTATACACACATCAAGAGTCGTAGTGTGTGCACATACACATATATATATGCACTTGCATATGATCCTTCACACACACACACACGTGCATGTGCGCACACACACAAACATGCTAAACATGCATCACACATACACTCAAACTCACACACACACACACACACACACACACACACACACACACACACTCTCTCTCTCTCTCTCTGTCCCAGCCAATTTAAAACTGAATATAAAAGATGAGTGTGCTTACACCAGCTGTGACTGGCATCAGTAGAAAGTGAACTGAAAAAAAAAAATTAACTCCTCTAAAAGAGAACGAAAAAAAATCCACTAAGCGGACTCCCGGCTGGGAGGTCGTGGGTTCAAATCCCATCAGAGTCATGTAGGTTTTTCTGCCCCAACCGGCTCCTACCCAGAGTTGAGTTGCTGCTGCGGACTTGGTTGGGAAGACTGGGACCACACAGTCAAGTTTCATCCACTTAATGGATGTTTCTGAGAGAGTTGCTCAAATTTCCTGACCAACACTGCAGGTGTCTGTATCTCTCGAGCCTGGTTGGCACTGGGATATATTATGAAAGGAGGCGTAGAGTACAGCCCTGTCATGTAGTCTCAGACCGAAATGGAAATCCGTAGCATCATCTTAATCATCCTCATTCTCATTGATCAGCATTAAAAAAAAAAAGTGTCTCAAATTCTGTGACCCTTATGCCCTGCTGTCATGGTGACCTCACTTTCGATGTCCTCTCCACATCTGTGGCCTTGGTTTGGTTCCGTCAGGGTCACTAGTATTGGCGAGTCCATGGGGGTTGTCATTGGACGGACGTGGTGGCGCCCTCCGGAGGGAGAACTCACTCACGCCGGCTCCACGACTAAGTAATTATTGTCGTCAGTAGGGGGCTTAGTAGGTGGTGTCCTGCTATGTTAGATCAGAACAGGCGCCACTGAACACCACGAAGTGACTTTGCAGTAGTGCAGTGTCTCCTCCGGTGGGTTGCCTCTTAACGACTTGACATTGACTGCTCCCTGTGGATTGCTGGTACCGGGGTTGCTGCAGGGGCTGACCAGGCTGTGACTGTGGACGGGGTGTCGGAATGAGCGGCATGGGTGCACTGTCTCTGAGGTGGCGCAGAGGTTGGGACAGCAGAAAAAAAAAAATCCACCAAGCTCTATGTATAAAAAGAAAAAGCAAAAAAAAAAAAAAAAAAGGGGCTGCTGGTTTAGTTTTGCTGGTGTAAAGTAAACTAGCAGAGTGAGCAAATGCTGTTGCGAACATTAAAAAAAAAAATGTAGCTGTGCTATACGGCATTTAATTATAACCAACACATAAAGCAGCCAGCACAGACATGCACTCCCAGCAGATTTGATTCTGTGTGCATTTGGTATTCATGTGTTGTTAGCTCTCTCAGTTGTAGGCCTCTACGCTATTGGGGAAAAAAAAAAACATCTCAGAACCTATCCCACATCTGAAGGGAAGGGAAGGGAATGTGGGGGTGGAGGGTAGGGACAGGGGCCAAGAATGTGCCTCTAAACCCCCGACCCCACCCCCCTCCCCTCTGCTGGGAAAGAATTCCTTGTATTTTTCATGTTCCTCTACGGGAGCCCTGTGCACAGCCTTCTCTTCCTATCTTTTAGAGCAAAAGCTCACCAATGTGAAGAAATGCCCTCCTCAAAGCACGCATCTGTCACATACATTGAATTCAGATCGGCTGGTGCAGTGCAGTCAATGTACACTTGTATGCGTCGGTGATACGATAAGTTAAGATAATGTTGCTTATAGCCCAGCCGACCGCAAAGGGCCACATCAGGGCTGAGTCGTCGGTGATACAAAATGAAATGGCTGCTGCATAGTTCGAAAACGTGTGGGGGTGCGGAACGGGTTGAACGGGGCCGACAGAATATATTTTTTTGTCAAGACTGAAACTAATTGTTTGATGTGGGGTGAATATGACTGTGTTGTGTATATGTGATATTAGCAGGCATGTGTGTGTTGAGTGCATCATATTTGTATGAGAACCAATTTTTTGTGTGTTTAGGTTCATACTGTGAAATTTCCTTTTTGTGGAAACATGTCATTCCTGAATACGCTGAATTTTATATTCAAATTAAAAAGTATAAACAGGGAAAATATTGATGGAATGAGCAATTGTTTTTTTTTCTGGTGAATTGCATGGTTTCCCTTCAGAGGTTAGGAGGGTAGGTATGTAATCAGCTGATGCAGTGTAAATTCTACATATGCTCATATTAAAGTATGTACAACATGTGCATGTAAAAGCAGGGATTTGGTCGACAGCTGTAGCATAAATCTTAGGTAAGCTCAGGTTCAGGTGGGTGCATGTGTGCAAATGTGTTAGCATGCGTATCCAGGTGTGCAAGATTATCAGCTCTGAGGTGCCACCCCTTTGATCGGCCAGGCTGTAGGCAAGGTGAACTGAAGTACAAGATCATAATTTGTGTAAATGCTTGTGTGATGTAGTGTAGGATTCGCCACAGTTTGATGGTGATGGCATTGACAAAAAGCAGAAAAGACGTTAAAGCGACTGTCTGTGCGCTCTGGCTGGCTTTCACACTTCCAGTGGTATTTGATGAGATGGGAGGAAACGTAGTGATGTGACGTTTGATAATGGTGGTTGTATTATTATTATTATTGTTATTAATATTTTATATATATATATATATATATATATATATATATATATATATATATAATCACACTATTCTTTTTTTTTGAGAACTGCTCTGACCATGCTGATCACTGTCCATTGCAGACTGTCCTATCTGGAACTTGACGGCTCCAGCACCTACCAGGCAGAGGGATCCAATTCCGACATGTACCTGCACCCCGTGGCCATCTTCAAAGACCCCTTCCGGGGTGGCAAGAACAAACTGATCCTGTGTGAGGTCTTCAAGTACAACAAAAAGCCAGCAGGTGGGTGTTTCGCCCGGGCCTGTGAGTAGAGCTCCATTTCTCTGGACCTGTGGACCCCCCACCCCCCACCCCCCCCACCTTTTTTGTTGTTGTCCAAATGGAGGAGGAGGACATATAAACCCGTCATTCTCATTCCACCATAAGCCACTCACTGTAGCTTGCTCTGGCAGTATTTATTCGTGGTCTGTTTCTTTTTCTGTGAAATTTTTCTTGTCATGGGGGTGATGGCAGGGGTACTATGTCATGAGCGATTTCTTTCTTTCAGACATGTGCCACTGTGGCTTGTTTGTTGGGTTATTAATGTCATTTGAGATCGTAGTGTTTCACATGATATTCTAGGTCCTGCACTTTGTATATGCTTTTTTTTTTTCTCTAAGGTCTGCTCAGCCTAAGAATCCTTGAGATTTGAGACCTCCATTTTTGTTAGGCTGTGAAAACTTGAAATTCAATCGAAAGACATGACATCAATCAAAGCTGACGAGGCTGATTTAGAGTTGTTCGTTCTTCATTTCAGAAACCAACCGCCGCAAGACCTGTGCTGAAGTGATGGAGAGAGCCAAAGACCAACATCCTTGGTTCGGCATTGAGCAGGAGTACACCCTGTTGGACTATGACGGTCATCCGTTCGGCTGGCCCAAGAACGGCTTCCCTGGACCTCAAGGTCAGTTGAGCTTCTTTTTCTGATCAGAGTTCTAGTGCAGTTCATCATATCTTTAAACATTTATGTAAGAAATCCACTAAACTAATCACAAGACAAAACACAACGCCTTTCGACCTCTTAGGTCAAGAGAAGTGATTGCTCGTTCTTCACTTTCGTTGTTCTGAGTGTTGTTTAACTTGCCTGAAGAAGACCTAAGAAGTCGAAACGCCTCAGTGTTTGGGGTTGTGATTTGTTCATGATAAGCGCATTTATCACATAAACGTTTCAAGACTTGTTCATACTTCTGCCTGCTGTCGCCTCACTTTGCAGTTAATTATGTTTTAAATCTACAATACTGTTATCTTGATGATCCCCCCCCCCCCCCCACCCCCCACCCCAGTCTTCTCCAGGTCGGTACAGCTGTGCCATGGCTTGTCTCAGAGCTTTGGCTGTCTCTAGCCAGGTTTGGTGTCACGGCACATCATGGGTTGGACAGTGCTGAAATATGTGGTCAGGGGTCTGGTTTCCCGCCACACAGAGACAGTCGGTCTGACTGTGAGATGTGGAGTCGAAAAGCATGACTCAGCAGTCTGCAGTGGCTGGTCCTCTGGGTTTTTTTTTTGTAAAGAGTTGTCTGCTCATGTCTTTGTTGTTGGTGGCTTGGATCAATACTAGCGACAGTGCTGAGTCTTCTTTTCCACTGTAAGGCTTGTAACTAACTTTTGCTAGATCATCAGTTAAGTAATCATGCTAAACTGAGTGATGACTTGGTCTTTTACTTTAGTGCAGACTGTTTAAATGACTGAAGGTATTCAGACGTGGGTGACAGTGAATTAGGTGATGCAGATGAGATGAGTCAGCGGGGATGCTCATGGCTTCATTGGTGTATAGGTGAAGGGTCATGGTGGTCAGACACTAACATTATATGTGTGTGTGTGTGTGTGTGTGTTATTTGAGGACAGTCAGCAGTCACTTACTGTCTTTAAAACTGTCGGTATGCTTGCGCCTGGGTTGATCTTGACAGCAGTGTAAGTAATACGCCTATTGCATTTCAGACCTTCTGCTGAGGAACATCTGCAAATGGCTTGCATTCCCATCTGGTTTGCACATCCAGTAGTGATTTTTGTGTGTGTGTGTGCACACATGAATGCTCAATGATATGAAAAGGTCAGGAGAACAAAGAGATGCTCAGACCCTCTGGCTTGGGAGATAGTATAAAAAGAATGGTGACCATCCTGGCAGTGCGCATTCCCAGTAAGAGCAGTTCTTGACTTTCAAGGCTGTTGAGGGCTTTGGTGAGATGGACTGCTCAGTGCACACTTCAGCACATGTAGACACAGGTGTGTGTGTGTGTGTGTGTGTGTGTGTGTGAAAGGATGTGAAAACAGGGGAAAAAAATAGCCTTAGGGAGCTGGAATATTGACGTATGACAAACTGTGTCAACCCTAACTCACACACATCAACCCTAACTCACACACATCATCAGGCTAATAAAATGTTATTGATTTTTCTCTCCAGTTTCTTACTGATGAGACAGGCTGGCTGGCTATTAAACCAACAATCCAGTGAGCCAATAATATATCTGGTAAGGGGACGCTGCGCTGAGATGAGACCTGTTGTAGAAGACTTCATGAAAAAGACAAAGACTGACTGATACTTTGTGCATGTGTGTGTGTATGCTCGGTCAAGGCATAATCTGAATAACATACATGTAACACTTCAAGAGGCTGAGGCTGCTGAAAAACAACTCCAGAGGTGTGTGTGTGTGTGTGTGCCCCCAGTCAAGGCATAATCTGAATGACATGGAACACTTTAAGAGGCTGCTGATAAAACAAACTCCAGAGGTGTGTGTGTGTGTGTGTGTGTGTGTGTGTGTGCCCAGTCAAGGCATAATCTGAATGACATGGAACACTTTAAGAGGCTGCTGATAAAACAACTCCAGAGGTGTGTGTGTGTGTGTGTGGCAGTGTGTATGTGTGTGTGCCCAGTCAAGGCATAATCTGAATGACATGGAACACTTTAAGAGGCTGCTGATAAAACAACTCCAGAGGAACAGAAAATCATGGCAGACCTGTGTGCAGGGGTGGGGTGGGGAGGAGGCTGAGTGGGGATGGTGATGGAGAGAGGGTCATGGGAGAACATGAAGATTAATAGTTATCTTGATAAGACATGTTATTATTACACCAGACTCAAAAAAACTGATTGTCCCTTAACAGCTGTTAATAGATAGGCTATATATCTATCATCATCATATAAGCTTTTCTCTAAAACTGATAATCCCATGATAGCAGTTTTTTTTGGCTTTTTTTTTTTTTTTTTTTTTTTTTAAACGTAGACAGGCTGTTGCTAGCAGTTTTTGAAGTAAGCATGAAATTATACAACCTGTTCTTCACTGTCAAGTACTCTTATAAGAGCTCAGAGTATAGCCTGTCTCTCTTTCGCACACAGACTGACTGACTGAAAGCAATTCATTGTCAGTCTCAGATTAACCCATGGTTGCACTGACATGTTTGTTTAGTCTCTCCACGTTTTTCACCACGGAGAACATGAACACGCACACACACACACACACTCTCTCTCTCTCTCTCTCTCTCTCTCTCTCTCTCTCTTTGTCATATATTAAGCTTAAGTCACCTCCATGGAATTATCTCCATGCGATTTTGCATTATTGAAAGTGATTTCATTAGAATCAGCTCATCAGACTACAGCTTGTAGAGTTTAGTCTCTCCACGTTTTTCACCACGGAGAACATGAGTGCAGTAATAAAATAAAACTGCACTCGTGGCCTCAATGGTGGAGAAAATAAACAGCACATGTGATGAGCATTTTGAAGCTGTTTGTCATATAAACACACCAAGGCCCTGAGGCTGCTGTCTGGGTGTGTTACATTTATTTACATGCAGGCACTTCTTTATGCATCCTAATTTGAGTTCCTGGGGCATAAAGCAGTTGGCCTTAACCCACTTCAATAAGCTGCAGTGAGGCTTGCAGTTACGTACATGTGTTCAGGAAGTTTAATTCGTTGGTGTTGAATTCTTTCCCTTGCTAATGGACAGCCTCCCACCCCCCCCCCACCCAAGTATTTTATGCCTCTTAATGCAAACATGAAAACTTACATGTACCAATGGAGAGAGTAGAATATGAACTTTGCTCATAGTATGCTTTTAAATACCTTTCAGCCAATACCAAAGTGCTGTTGTTACATAATAAAAAAACATGAGCATTTGTTTGTCCTATGAAAGTCAAAGCTCTAGGTTTCTGAGCTGTTTATGTAAAAAAAAAAAAAAATTACCATCTCTATTTTTAAAAGAATAAACAATTTTCCCAGAGTGAGCTCCTAAAACTAACAATAAAAATGTGGTTGTGTCCATTAATTGGTAGAAGGAGGAATTGGAAAGGGAAAATGTTTTTTTAGACTGCTATCACTTACACATGGCACTCTGACAGGAAAAGCTGTCATGATGTTGTCAACAGCACATGGCATAACGTGAGAAAGACTGAGATTTTTTAAGGTCTCTGAGGTTTACATTCTTTTCCACAGATCTGAAATCCATAGTACAGACTTAAGTGAAAAACCTCTGGCAGGAGGATTGGAACAACCGATCCGAAAGCAACCGCTGTGTTATAAGTATCTTGCTCCACAGGTTATTCCAATTTTGACAGTCCTTGTAGAGTCAATGTGTTGGGTCTCAAAAAGTGTTTGACATTGCCTCAGAATAGTATGGGCTGTCTCTCGTGTATGCACTCTTTGAAGGAACTGTTTGTGATACCACATGCGAATGCAGAAATGTTGATCTCTTGCCAGAGCGTGTGACAGCAGACTGTCTTTTTGTCCAGGTCCTTACTACTGCGGTGTTGGAGCGAACAAGGTGTATGGCCGTGATGTTGTGGAGGCTCACTACCGCGCCTGCTTATATGCTGGCGTCAAGATTGCTGGCTGCAATGCTGAAGTTATGCCTGCACAGGTATGCTTATAAATCAGTATATATGGTGTCATCTCTGCACAATGTCTTGTTTTTTGTTTTTTTTTTCAGCTGTGCATTCTCATAACATATGCATTGGTTTTGTGGTGGAAACATATTTATAATTTCCGTAAAATGATCTGCTCATCGTAATTTGCTTATTTTGTCATACTTCTGTAGATTTTCATCAAGAAGGAAAGATAGTGTAGCATATTATGTCTTGTGTAGCATGTTTATCATCTTTCATGAACAAAACAATGTCAAAAGTTAGTCTCATAGTCCTTGGAAAATGGGAATTTGAGTGCAACATTTCCACTTGTTCCTTGTTAAAAGGAAAAAATGCCATAAGAATTTCAGTGTAACATTCACAACTTTTAATACGAAAAATCCCCACTATATAAAGTTTCCTCTTGTAGAAAATCGGTATGAAAAAATCGCACTGTGAAATTTCATCTTGTTGAAAATTGGAAACCAATGTTGATATTCTCATGGGTTCCTTGACATACAGAAATACTGGTGCATTTCCACATGGTTACTGGAACAATGAAAGAAATTTGAGTGTAACATTTCCACATGGTTACTGGAACAATGCAAGAAATACTATTATAACATTTCCACATGGTTACTGGAACAATGCAAGAAATTCTAGTGTAACATTTCCACATGGTTACTGGAACAATGAAAGAAATTCTTGTGTAACATTTCCACATGGTTACTGGAACAATGAAAGAAATTCTAGTGTAGCATTTCCAGATGGTTACTGGAACAATGAAAAATACTAGTGTAACATTTCCACATGGTTACTGGAACAATGAAAGAAATTCTAGTGTAACATTTCCATATGTTTACTGGAACAATAAAAACCTTCAGCCGGAGTAACCCCTCCCATGTCTTCCTCACACAGTGGGAGTTCCAAGTGGGGCCCTGCGAGGGCATCGAGATGGGGGATCATCTGTGGGTCGCTCGCTACATCATGCACCGCGTGGCCGAGGACTTCGGCATCGTGGTGACCCTTGACCCCAAGCCCATGGAGGGTGACTGGAATGGTGCTGGCGCTCACTGCAACTACAGCACTCTGGGCGATGAGAAAAGCCGGCGGAGTCAAGTGAGTGTGCTGTGTAGATGGGGGAGGAGGGGGAGGGCAGAGAGTGGAATCAAGGAAGCATGTGTGATACACTGTCTGAGTATAAAGTGAAAGTGTGTGTGTGTGTGTGTGTGTGTGTGGATTATCAGGTGGCCATTTTTGTGTGAAAGTGATATTACCAGATGAGAAAGAGTCATAGCGTGTGTGGCCTGGTGATGGAAATGGGAAGGCAAATGATGGTTTATATGCGATATAATTTTATCCTGGCTCTGGCCATTAAGTGTTCAGCACAATGAGGACTCCTACTTTCGTGTGAGTTCGCATGTTTTTAAGAAATATAAAATAAGAAACTTGGAAGAGAAAAAAAAAGCGTACAGCGGAAAAAAAGAAGTAAGAGTGCATATGTGTTGGGGGAGGAGGGGGGGGGGGGGGGCATGGGGATGTAGAGTGGCAATAAAATCCACAGAAACACCGTGACATTTTCAATTTAATGGCAGAAGGTACTGACAGTGGAATCAAAATAATGTTGCTCTCTGACACTGTTGAACTTAAAGAGATGGATAAAGGTTTTCGAACAAGTAACCCAGTTTGTGGGATGACCAAAAAGTGGACAATATATCGCTCAGTGCTCAGAGGAAGCACATTTTCTTCTATGACTTTTCGTAAGTGCTCAGATTTTTTTTGAAATTGCATCATTTTCTATGCAAATGTGAAAATCTTTTCTGGAGGGATGGGGGTGTGGGTGATGGGGTCCTGAGAATCCTTGTCCCTGATACCCCGAGGAATTTCAGGGGTTTCTGCATTTCCTCATGGGAAGTCCAGGATGATGAAAACTGACCGTGTCAGTTGAGATGGAGGTAAAGTGAAGAAAAAACAAAAAAAAAAAACAGCAATTAAAAAAAAAAAAAAAGGAAAAAAAATGGCCATAACATTCAGTGCTCTGCTTTTCTGGTCAGAAACTGTCAGAGCTGTTCTCTACTACCTTCCTTAGATATCCTGTGCTAACAGGACCTAGGACTAGGAGACAATATTAGCACTGTTGGTCAGGATGTTTGAGGATGTGTTCTCAAGAGATGCACCCTTTAGTGATTGTAACTCTATTGCGTGTATCCATATCACACCAAGCTCACGGTAGAAGCCGGCTCTGCTGAAAAATTTCACGAATGAACATCTCTCTGATCAGAATCGGACGTAATACTGCCATACCTGGACGTCTGCAACTACTCTTTCTGTGGCCAGGAGCTTCATTGACTGGTATAGGGAAATCACAGCTTAACCTTTCTTCTTGGTCGTTTCCAGAGAGATTGAGAAGGCTATCGAGAAGCTGTCCAAACACCACGTACGCCACATCAAGGCCTATGACCCCAGGGAGGGCAAGGACAACGAGCGACGCCTGACAGGGTTCCACGAGACCTCCTCCATCCACGACTTCTCCGCAGGCGTGGCCAATCGCGGTTCCAGCATCCGTATTCCCCGCCAGGTGGCCGAGGACGGCATGGGATACCTGGAAGACCGCCGCCCTTCCTCCAACTGCGACCCCTACTCCGTCACTGAGGTGCTTGTCAGGACCACGGTCCTGGATGAGTAAGAGGACCGGCTGGAGCAGGACCAGAGAGAAGAGAGTGGGGGGTGTGGTGTGGTGTGGTGACAGAGGAGGGTGAAGCTGCTTGAACTAAGGGGAGTTGGCCACCTGGAGCTGCTTACATGATTGTTCATGGATTGATTTTTGAGTGGGTGGGGGTGGGGGGGTGATGAGAGGGAGGGGCTGTGAGATTTCCATTGATTTAAATGTTTGGAGAATTGTTGCCAGTTCAGAGGATTTGTGCAGTAGATGGGGTTATTTTTTTATCTCTTCTTTTTTTTTTAAACACTCCTCCAGACAGCTGGTCTGCTGAATGAGCAATATGCTGATCTTGACTGCCACAGTTATCGTTCTTGGCATGAGATGCTTTCCCCTTCATTTATTAATTTTTTTTGTAAACCATCGACGAAAGATGTTCTGTGTGCAAGTGTCTCATGGGTGTAAACATTCTATCGTTTATACACATTGAATGCACATATATACTTTTTCCTTGTCATAGAGATAGTGCTGAAGTGATGTATTTTTAATAATGGTGATTCTCTTACCGTTTTTTTTGCTTTTCTGCAGTTGTTTTTTGTTTGTTAAAGTATGCTAGTGAAAAAAAAAAAACGTTTTCCCACATTTAGAATTTATCAGGACTGCTGTGTGCCTTGGTTAGGGGGGAAAAAAAAGGGGGGGGAAAAAAACTTCAAGGCAACTAATGTCTATACTGAAAGTGGTAGCTGCTGCATTGCATCTTGTGCCGTCTTCTGGAGGCCCCTTTATCCAGGGTATCGCTGTCAAGGTGTTCCTCAGACTTGGCCTAATGTCTTCTGTTTTCTGATTATTTACTTTTGGTGGAAGGGAGGCAGGGTGGGGCGGGGGGGGGGGGGGGGGGGGGGGGGGGGGGGTGGTGTGACAGGCAGCTAGTGGAGACAGAGATGAAAATGGATGCGGACTGCTTGATTGCTATGTAATATTTTGTTTTCAAATCGTGGGACGTTTTCAAATCAAGGCACCCAGATGGCAGCTTTCTTGTTGTCTCCCTCCCCCCCCCCCCCCCCCCCCCCCCCCAATAACCCGTATCTTCCTCCTCACTCCTCACCCTTTCCTTTGCCATTGAGGCAGATTTTGCCTGGATGGGTTTTTAAATCTACCCAGATGCCCTCCAGGCTCTTACTGTGGTTGCAGGCTGTTTCCATTGAGGGGTTGGTAGGTCTATGAAGCGTTTGGAGTGTCGGCAGCATCATGTTCCAGTCTCATGAAGTGCCTTCTAACGACACTGCGTTTAGACATCCCCCACCCCACTCCCACCCCACTCCCAGTCAACTGCGAATTGACATTCATGTTGTTCTGGAAGACTTTTTTGATTTGTGTTTTCAGCACAGGGAATTCCACAACTAGGGGAAATTTTAAAACTACTAGAAAATAAGAGTCCATCTGTGTATAGATAGTCTGTTTACAGGGACTGGCTTGTTGTTGGGGATACAGGGACTGGCTTCTTGTGGGGACATTCACTAGCTTGAAAAGTTCGTTTAGAGTGTGTATAATCCATTCCTACACCTGTAGGCAGTTCGACCTGCACTGTGGGAATTGCGTTCTTCTGTTCGGTGCATTCTTTTCCCTCCCCAAAGTCTTCGGATTTGAGACGGGACCAGTCTAATCAACAGGGATTTGGGGGAGACTGAGGACAGGAGTTTGGGGGGGGGGGGTCTCTCTCTTTTCACATTGAAAAAAGGACGCAGGCTGAAAACTCTGGTAAAGACTGTCGGCGTCTTTACAGCTGAGATTCTGCGCTTTCCAGCAAAAAGTTCAGTGCTGAAATCCATTGGTCTGCATGATGTTCACATCAGACAAGAAGAGCATGCGTAGCTGCATCTTTTGCCTTGAGCCTGCCATGTGCCCTTACAACGACCATGCATTCCGCACAGGTCACAGTGAGGTACCAGTGCACAGTGCTGAACAAAATGTTCGCTCCCTATGTCCTGCATATCAGGAAGTTTAGCCGGCTGATGATATAGATAATGAAAATTGTTTCTCTTTGAATGGGAAACTATAACTGTTTTTACCGTCTGCACATGAAACGGTGGATATTATTACACTGTACTTTTCACCTCCACCTCCAAAAATTTGCTGTGAGGGTGCATCAGATTCTTGATCGATGCTTTATTCTTGCTGTTTTTCACCTCCAAGTCTGAAATTTGCTGTGGTGGTGCATTAGATTCTTGCTTGATGTTTTATTCATGCACAATCAAGACAGCTGGGTTTGAAAATGTTGATGCAACTGGTGACCGTGAAGTGAGAGAGGTGAATGCAAACCATCCAGAATTGGCAGATTTGTAAGAGTCGGCTGTACAGGACCATTTTTTTTTTTTTTTTTTGCCAACTAGTGCAGAAGAAGAAAATTGTTAATGACACAGATTTTATTAATCTTTGATGAGATGTATTCTCTTACTGGTCTCCTTGAAATAGATCAATTTAAAAGAATGAGCAAAAGGAGATTTGTGTTCATTTCTGGGCCTGGTCAAAATATTTGTCGGTGCACAGATGCGGAAAATCCTTCTGGGCTACCAATGTAAAACATGTAATTTTTTTTTTTGTTGTAATCTTGTAACCTACGTTGATATGGTTGTGTGTGATAGCCATGTGTGTGTGTTTGCATTTGTGCTTAGAAACATTTGAACATCATAGTGAGCTTGGCTGTAGATTGACTCTGTGGGTGTGCAAAAAGAAACTCATAGGGTACAGGAGAGTGCGAACGAATGTATGTTTTTTCTTTTCTTTTTAATTCCTTCATTGCACAAGAACTGTCGTAAAACGGGATTTGTAACACTTGATTAACGTGTGGTTGACTTGACTATGTCTGGAAATCTCAAATCCCATCTTGTGGAAAGCCTGGTTTTGGTTCATGATGTTTAAATCAATCCTGTGCTTTTTGCCACAATGGGCCACATTGTCTCATTTAAACGTGTTGTGGTAGTGGTTGCCACTGCGAGGTTTATGGGGTGGGGGGGGGGGGGGGGGGGGGGGGGGTGGAAATGGGTCCGTTTCGGGGGAGGCGGGGGGGGAGGAAGGTGTTCCTTTTTTTTTTTTTCAGCTGAGGAGCGGAGCTCAAGACGGGGTCTGTGTACGGGAGGTGGGAATTCCAGACGGGAGGATTTCCAGGGTACTAATCTGGACGAGCTGCTCCCTATGCTCAAATCCAGAAAATTACTCGGGTATCTTCTGAGCGTCTGGTCCGATGTGGGATGGGTCGTGGTTTCCGAAAGCAAGCTCTATCGTGGCGCTAGGGCTGTTTTATGACCAGAAGTGAGGCGGGTGGCTTTCTCTAATTCTGTTTTTCTCAGAGAAAAAGAAAAAGTCGAACACTTGTATGTCCCAGGGGTCAGCCACATTCTTGTGCCTCACTACCCAATTTCTGCATTCTTTTCTTTCTCCTCCCCTTGGGGGCTGTTTTTCCCTACCGGGCTCCTTAACCTTTTCCTCTTCCTGGGCCCTTTGTTCAGTTTTCAGTCGGAAGTGGGAGGTTTTTCAATTACTTTGTGTTTTATGGGGGCCTGTGCAATTACACTGGTGTGTCAGTGGGTGCATTTCATAACTCAATGCAAAGGATGGCTAGCAGACCGTCTTCGACCCTTTGCTCTCGATGGGGAAAAAAAACCATTCACTTGTTCCTAACGTGGGGTAGGGGCGGTTGGACGCCGGGGGTGAAGGACAATTGTGCACCAGACATTCCGCGTGCTCCTATACGGAACATGGCCTGTGTCAACGCAACGCGGTGTTTCATCACTGTACATGGACGAGATTAAATGTCCAAAACATGCAGGCCAGGGGGCACTTTGGTGATCTATGTATTGAGACAGAATCGTGTTATATTTCCATTTCGTCTTCTCCCGCACTGACCCCCTGAACCCCCTCCGTAGGGGTGTTCCACCGCCCCACCCACAATATTGGTAACACCAGATTCACCTTCCACACATATGGGCCTACCTTCCCCGCCGTCCCCCCTAGCTCCCCCTGCCTCCTCCCCTGGCATGCCCACCCCCCCCACTCTCAATTGTGAACCCAGCAGGAATTATTCGACCATCCTCTCGAACGCCCTGCCACCCGGTCTGGCCCCCACCTCCCTACCCACACTGTGCCATCTGACCTGCGTGCATTAACTTGCTTTCACAGGCCCCAGTGACTGCAGCGCAGAGACACCATGAAAACTGACTCTCCCAAGAGCTAAAAGGCAACCCCCAACCCCCCTAGAGACCGCACGCCCACTGGCAACCCACTCCCAAGGAGACAACAACAGGGTACCCCCCCAACCAACGCGAACCCCCCATACCCCCCCAACCCCCGACCCCCCGTGTGTGCTTCCTGGTTTCATGCGGAAGCCAGTCTCGCCACTTCATGCGGGACATGTTGCGTAATTATTTGCTCTGTCCCAGCTGGTCTGGTGGCCCCATTTCACAAGTGCATGCCTGCCCATAAATTAATAACAACAACCAGGTAATTAAATTTCAGGACTGAAGGGGTGAACAAATGATATTTATCCAATTCAGTCTGAATTGGGAATATATTACGCACTCAGTGCGTTGAAGTCATTCTGATCAGCAATGAACTGACTCGGTTTATTCAGCCAGCTTCAAAGTTACAGAGACAGAATGAAAGGAAAAAGAAGAAAATTCACCTCTTCAGTACTACATTACACACTTTGTACAAGGGTACCATACTTTTTCAAGCTATAAGTTGAAATGTTTTTTCCCTAAACTCAAACTGCTGCAGCTCTACATTGGCAGAGGCCTACTAATGGATTTTTTTTGCAAATCCGTAATGTAGGATGTTAACAATAGCTGAATACTATTTTTGTTTGAATACACAATTGAACAAAAAGACTGAAATGAAGAAGCTAAATACTAACAGGCAAAGCGCTTCAGCTGTCCAAATTATTAAGTTTCAAACAAGCAAGTATAAGCCAGCAACTCCACTGTCATTAAGACAATGACTTGGCAAACACTTATGTAGAAAAAGAAGAGTTGGGGGGGGAGAGAAGAAAAAAATGAGCATGGAATGTAAGGCTTTAAAGGTATACTCTTGAGATAGGCAATAATTTCTAAACAGGTCTGCTTGGCATGTGCTTTTAATTTGGTGTTCATTTCCCCAACAAGTTTGCCAAACTTCCAAATTTTTTTCAGTCGATTCATCAAGGTAAAATCACAAATAACATGCTTTTAATAGAAAAAATAACAAGCCAACATGCTTGACACGCATTTATGAGAAAAGAAATGATGACATATGTTGCTACTTTGCTGCAACAATCCCCGGCAATTCACTCCAAGTGTTGTAACACATGTCACAAATGCATCACCAACTGAACAAGAAGAGATGTGACTTGACAGTAAAAGATACAAAGAGATACCAATACCCAAAATGCTTTTTCTGTACAGTTCATATGATTATATGTCTGAGAGCGGGAACAGACTACATGAGTCACATCATCTCTCTTATCACTTTCCACTCGTCTTCTTAATCACATCTCCTTTTTACCTTTACCAACCTGAACATACATCACCGTATCTTTCACTTTCAAACTGTTCCAACTGTCACTATACCCTCTTTCATCCTCAGGTAACATCCAGCAGTTCACAGCTAACTTTTTTTTTTTCTCCAAGGAAAATGTGAGTGCTACATTTGCAAACATTCCTGCAGTGAAAGAAGTCGGTTCAAAGTGTCTAAACTGGCATCAACTTCAATCCAACCTTCACAAGAATGTTTCATTCAGCATGACCATACAGTGGCTTACTGTGTGATGGAATTTTCAATCCTCTCATGATGCTTCTACGGCCACAGTGAGTTTACTGAAGCCATTTCCACCTGGCCAGAATACATGACAGAGATACACATTATACTCTCACCTGTCTAACACACATACACACACACACACTAACAGTTCATTTAGATGCACACTCAATATTCATCTGTTTGCACATTGCCGCCCAGAAATACACCTGTCATGAGTCTAAAAATCAAAGTTTTCAGGAGAGATGAAAAAAAAACTGATTATTATCATCACAAAATATACTGTGAGCTGAGTTATGGTACAAATATTTTATTACAGCATGATTATTTTTAGGATGATGTGATTGGGACTTGGCTACATTATGCCTCTTGACCCGCTATTATACCATACCAAAAAAATCTCAAAAATGAAACATGAGTACGGCAGTTGTATTTCCGGGCAGTGACATGTAAGAGAGATAAACATAGTCTCACCTGTCCAACACACACACTAACAGTCCACTTACATATACACTCAGTACTCTTCTCCTTGCACATTAACATTCATCTGTTGCCACATGCACACATTATGCATTCATCTGTTTTACACACTCAGCACTGTGTTCCTCATCTGTTTAACATACACACTCTCGCCCCTCGCATATCATTTCCTCTCCTTCATCCGGCCAAAGGATTGGCGTGTATAGTGGTGGAACGTATGCGGATGTCTGCCTCAGGTTTGTAGGTCTTCTCATTGACGGGGACCCTCTCCAGGGAGTCCCAGGGTTTCAAAGCCGTCATCATTCTGAAAACAAAATGTCAAACAATTACTCCTAGTTTCCAAAATCTTAAATCAGTTACGATCATGGTGATTTTGTGGAAACAGGTCACATTTGACAGTTCTCGTTTTAGTCCAATGCAAGAAACATTAGAAGGGCAGTTAAATTGTTCCAGTAACTTGGTAAATAAAAGTAGGTTTAGGTTTGACTTTTCCTTTGTTGTTGTTGCTGTTGGCTGGTTTTTTTATCTACTCTTTTTGATAAGATGAGCAAAATGCATGAGCATGACGTTTGCTACTTGCACGCTTTATTGCCATTTTGATCAAATCTCCTACTTTCTTAGCTAAACAGCACTGCCAATACAATAACTTCACATGCAGCTCAGTCACTGGGATGTGCTAAAAATCTTGAGGATTAGAAGAATGTGGAATATTGTGTTTATGCACATAAGTAAGGACTTCAGTCAACCTAAGGGTACTCTGATGATTTACCAGTCCAAGGGAAACTACAAAGGCTATCAGTCTGACCATTTACCACTACGCAGTTCTTTCCCATGGACTGAAACGGACACAGTTTTCTCTCAGTTCTGAGACAGGTTAGAGTTGAACTTTCCCCAATATGAGAGCAGTACAAGTGCAGTTTTAACTTTGAAACACACTCAGACTTGTTACAACTGTTGGATCTGATATCATACATCTTTACATGACATGGGGGAAAACTGATGTAAACAAAAACTCTAAGTCTGCCCGTGTGTGTCATTGATGTTCACCACAATTTGCTGATGGATGCAAGACACTTTTTTGAGGGAAGCTTAGTCTTTCGCACTTTTGCCATTTTCAGAATAAGTTGAAATCATTTAAAACATTGCTAATATTTAGTAGTAGCGCGTTCATTAAAAAAAAGAAAGATTGTTTGAACATTTTCAAAATTAACAGAATGGAAGTCACCGTTTGCAGGTCTGATAAATGTTCAACACATATTCAAAACACTGCATAATGAGATGAGAATAAGCCCATCTTAACTGTGCTTCCGCGGCAGACATGCCTACCCCCTCATCTCTTTTCTTCTCATCAGAAACCGATTATATATAAATCAGATAGAAAAAAAAAAAAAAATGAAATGTTCAACAATTTCCATCAACACACAATTTTCACAAATGTGATGTTTGCACATTCACTTTGTAAAGATCTCCTGTAGGTCTGGTGGCCTTGATTTTTCCTTTTTTCCTCTTTTTGTGGCAGGATTTGATGTCTGTTTTCTCCATTAATGTCACTCACTTTGATTTGTTTGTTGAAACAAAACTTTTCAGCATTTTCTTGGCTCAATTTGGTCTCTTGCACAGCCAGGTATTTGATGTGTGTGCATGCATGCGGTGTCTCCGTCACAACTTCATATCTACAACCAAGTTTGTCCGCTTTTGAAAAAAAATAACACCCATTTATCTCCTTTCTTTTCTTTTTCTGTAACATACTAGGCTCCCTCTCAGGAAAAAAAAAAAAAAATCCCTGTAATTCTTGGAAGGTCAAGGACATGGTCCCCCCCCCCCCCCCCCCCCCCCCCCCCCCCCCCCCCCCCCCCCACACCCTCTTCCCCCCCAAAAAAAAAAAAAAAGTTGCGACTCAAAGTGGTGCTGTCTGATGCAAAATCTGAGCACTGAATGGTGTAGTGTTCATTATCGGTCCGATCACAAACAGGGCCATTTGTATGAACAACCTCGTCTCTTTCTCTTCTGCAGTATATCTTACCAACGTATAGTGTCTCACTCATGTGATAGAATTTGTAAGAAATCTCAAGAGGTTGGTGTCACCTGCTAGTATGCTTGAAACAAGACCAGCGCAAATACCAATTCCACCACCACCCCTTCCATTTTTGCCCCCCACACCCTCCCTTCCCCCCCTGAATATCTTCAATTTAGCAAACTTTTTTTTTCTCCCCCCCCCCCCCCCCCCCTTTTTTTTTTTTTTTTTTTTTGCAATTTCTTATTTCACATTTCTCTGAAATCCAGTGTGAAAGCTCTGACCATCTGATTCATAGCTATAGTGTCCAGTCAGTCACCGACTTGTGAGGTGACTTAAACGCGGTGACAGCCCTGATATGGCCTCTCTGCCATCTGCTGCCGGGCTATAAAGCAACATTACCTTACCTCACCAGACAGTCATCGATTTTCACACTTTTTTCCGTAACAACTACAGCTTCCTCAGGACAGTAGGCATGTCAGCAATCATGTGTCAAGCCAGACCAACCCACCTGGCGAAGACGGTGTACTTCATGTCCAGGTGGGGCTGCTTGGAGTAGATGAAGAAGAACTGGGACCTGTTGGTGTCCAGCCCGTTGTTGGCCATGGAGACCACGCCCCGCGCGTGGAGTGCTGCCACAAAGACCAGCCATACACAGTCAGCAGTGTGAACAGATTTACAGTACGTCAGCTGAAGAGATTTACAGTATGTCAGTGAAGAGATTTACACATCAGTACGTCAGCTGAAGAGATTTACAGTACGTCAGCTGAAGAGATTTACAGTACGTCAGCTGAAGAGATTTACAGTACGTCAGTACGTCAGCTGAGGAGATTTACAGTACGTCATCAGCTGAAGAGATTTACAGTACGTCAGCTGAAGAGATTTACAGTACGTCAGTACATCAGCTGAAGAGATTTACAGTACATCAGCTGAAGAGATTTACAGTATGTCTGCTGAACAGATTTACAGAATGTCAGCAGAACAGATTTACAGTATATTAGCTGAACAGATTTACAGTATGCTCAGCTCGGTGGATGAATGAAAAACATTTACCACCACCATCACCAATTACAGAAAAACAGTATATCATATGCCCTTTAGATATTTCGAACTGGATTGAACTCTGGCCTCTGTGTGAATTGAACTCTGCCTTCTGTGTGAATTACTCTGGCCTCTGTCTATCATAATTAACCCTGTCCTCTGTGTGAATTGAATTCTGGCCTCTGTGTGAATTGAACTCTGGCCTCTGTGTGAATTGAATTCTGGCCTCTGTGTGAAATGAAACTCTGGCCTCGGTGTGATTTGAACTCTGGCCTCTGTGGAAGCAAAGTGGGTCCGAAGGCATCCAGATGGAACTTCTTCCCCATCAGGTATGGAAGTATGAATCAGAAAAAAGATTTCATAGTCAGTGTGTGTGTGTGTGTGTGTGTGTGTGTGTGTGTGTGTGTGTCTGTGTGCATACATGTGTGTGTGCCCATATGTGTTGTAACGTGCAAAATGCAATACATCCCACACGTTTTTTACATATAATACATTTTTTTTGTTCTCTTATTTTTCAAATCAATCAATGCTGATGTAAACTGAATTACTATCCACTGAACAGCCATTCCATGCACATGACCGTATGTTTGCTGCCCTTGCCTTTGGCACGTAGGCGTCTGCAACGCTCGCATGCATGTACACTCATGTCCACATACAAATGCACTTGCAAGCACATGCATGTGCTCAAGCATGCATGCGCACATGGGTTTCCTTTATTGTTCTCTGACTCTCTGTTCTACCTAGTTAGACTGACTTCATGTTAGAACTGAACAGTGTTGTCTTTGGGTAGAGGGTTAGTTACCTTGACTTTCAGACACTTCTGAGTTACTGGACCGCTGCTTTTTTGCCTACCTGAGTTTTGCTCCAACATCTTACCTAACCTATGCCAATCTGCTTATCAACGACACTGTTCAGATACATTTCCAAAATGTGTGCGCTCACAAACACACTTTCACTCATGCACCCATGATATGCACAAACCTGCAAGCGGTGACAAACTTACCTTGAGGCTTTCTCTCAGCTCATCTTCAAAGGGCTCCCCCCATATACTCTGTCCACCTTTCCCTGTTCCTGACACACAAACAACACCCCCCCCCCCCCTGGGTCCTAAGACTCAATGACAACAGCAACAGGAGTTACACACAGAATCTCAAACAGCATCTCAGAAACTTTCCCTTTTCTTTCCCCAAAGTCTCAACTTTTGAGTTCCTCTCACTGGCACAACTCCTGCTTCCCCCACAAAAACAAGCCACCATCAAGCTTGTACCACCACGATCCCAGAATTCCATGGGAAAACCCATCCACATCCAGTCCTCATGGGGCACCCTACCACAGGAAACACTGCACAGCTACTGAGTTATTTTGGTGGTATTCAGCAATACCTGCTGTGATCCAACCCATGCATGACAACACCCAGTCAAACCCTTACCAGCAGCAGTTAAGTGCAATGTGATGGGGCCAAGCTGTAAATTGTGAGTGTTTTTTTTTTTATTTATATATGCTAAAAGAATCACATCAAACTTCTTAGAATTTTTTTTTCTTAATTTGTATCAATGCGAAGAGTGCTGGGGCACACTATTCAGAGTTTTGCATCCAAGAATTTTAATCAAGGCTCTCACAGACTGGCTGGTGAATTAATCTTTCCGGACACAGACGAGGAATATAAAAGAAACACTCTGTATTCTTACCCCTTGCTTGCTGTAGTGCCTGGATGGCTCAGCAGTTAAGCATCTAGTTTGCAGTCAGACGCTGTGAGTTTGAATCTTGTGGGTACCGAACATAAAAACAACAACACTTTTCACTGCCCATCACGATCTGGTGATATCAGTGTAGTGCAAGTTATCTCCCCCTACCCCCACTCTCCTGGAGTAGTTCTTCCTGTCTGTCATATCACCTCTCAGGTGGGTGTGGGCATTAAACAGCAATCCCAAACTTCATCCGTTTGAATTATCTTACTTTGAGTGAAACAGACGGCAACTTATTCTGTACAGCATCACTTCTGAGTAAATACCCCCAGAATAAACTCTCCTTTTCAACACTTTTTTTTTCTGAAACATGTCTGTCTTCGCTTGTATTTCACTTGACCCCTTGTAAAGACCTCTTTTAAGAATGTCTCCAGTTTGATATTGACATGTTCTGTTTAGCATTTATAACTTTCATACTCTTTCACTGGTTTTTCACTTCTGTCAAAAGACCACATCTTTCTTCATATCTGTTGGTTAGACTGTCTGTGTGGAAAATCGCGCAAAAACTTTTGAATCCGTTTTAACGAAAAACTTGATAGAAAAACCAGCTGTGGCCAATGGACAAACCCACTGAATTTTGGTGCTGACCCCCTGGTATGAATCCTAATTAAAGAGCAGATCCAGGATGTATTTGACCTTGATGGAGTCCTGTGGTGCTATGAGCGCCCTTCAGTTTTTCACACACATTCACTATTTTCAACGCTCTTCCTGTATGAGATTTTGTATGTAAGTTTGTGGCAATTTATATTTCCATTTCAGACTATGTGAAAGATAGTGAGTGAGTGTGTGTGTGTGTGTGTGTGTGTGTGTGTGTGTGTGTGTGTGTGTGTGTGTGTGTGTGTGTGTGTGTGTGTGTGTGTGTGTGTGTGTGTGTGTGTGTGTGTGTGTGTGTGCGTGCGTGCGTGCGTGCATGCGTGCATGTGTGCGTGCGTGCATGCGCATGTGCCTGCCTGTGTGTGTGTGTTTGTCTGTGTGTGTGTGACTGTGTGTGTGTGTATATGCATGTGTAGTGTATATGTCCATCTGCACATGTAGGTGTTACTGTGTAAAGGAATGTGTGTGTGTGTGTGTGTGTGTGTGTGTGTGTGTGTGTGTGTGTGTGTGTGTGTGTGTGTGTGTTCATGTACACAAACTTTTTTTCCCCAGAATACCTCTCTTTAAAAAAAAAAAAGAAATATTTATATTCATGTGACCACAAAACAAACAAAAAAAAAAAACCTCTTCTTCTCGACTTCAGTTACGAATATGACAGAAACTCATCCATTGTTCCCATCATCTTCAAAACAAAGCTAAACGACTGTTGGGCCAAATCCATCCATTTTCATAACTTCATCAGTAATGAAATAGGAATCATTGAATGGCAAAAATGAACTTCACAGAAAACAAACACAATCACACCGTAATTTCTCTCACCCACAAGATAACCTCGGAATCATCATGTAAAAAAAAAAAGAAAAATAGGGGGGGGGGGGGGGGGGGGAGTAGCAGAAAGGAGAGGAGCAGGTGAGAGGGTTACACAATCTCCAGCAGAGACACTGGCACATGTGATCTGCTAGCATGTTCTTACCTGTAGGATCACCTGTCTGCACCATGAAGCCTGGGATATTTCTGTGGAAGATACAGCCGTCATAGTAACCGCTGGCACACAGCGCCAGGAAATTCTGCAACGAGAACACAACGTGAAACAAGCGCGTCTTCTTCTTCTTCTTCTTCTGCATACGCAGGCTGATACTCCTGCGGACACCCCCCCTGTATAGGGAGTGGAGTTTTGTGTGTATGACTGTTTTTTTTTATCCCGCCATTAAGGCAGCCATACTCCAACTTCGGGGAAATGCGTCAAATACCATGGGAAAGACTTCTTCACAGAGGGATGTAATCTTTTTACAAGCATTATGTGAGAAATTCCTGGTAATCAGTGTTTACTGAAAAAAAACAACCCTTTTTTTTTCAATATTTACTGAAAATACTTTTCTGAATCAGTGCTCTCTGAGGCCAACAGTAATGCGTGCCTCACTGCCTCATGCAAACACATTTTTTTTTTTATGTTGCATAGGACAGGACTATGTATTACGCTTGCTGATCCTCTTTGTAAAGGCAGGGGTCATTTAAACTCAATGGCGTTGAGCCAAAGCATAAGCTATGATGTATCAATCACACACCCTGACAAGCTGATGCTTTAGTTCTGGCGAAACATTAATAATTCTTTTTTTTTTTTTTTTTTTTTTTTTTTTTTGGGGGGGGGGGGGGGGGGGGGGGGGGGGGGGGGGGGGGGGGGGGAGGGATATGCAAACTTCAATCCAGGGAAAAGTGGGAACTAAACTGGTATGTTGCCTGACCATTTAACAATGTGCATTTTTTTCCCCTTAGCATGAAAACAATACAGGTCGGAAGTTGCTCTTTCCCCAAACAAGACGGCAGAGCAGAGGCAAAACTCACTACCAGTGATGACCCAAGAGATGAAGGCTACAACATGGAACACATATATACATATGACTAAAGGGACATAATTCTGCTAGAAAAAATTATCAATCTCTTCCCAGTGCATTTACCAGTGGGCAGTAGAAACAATGATAAAAAACAATCTAAAGCCAAAGGGACCTTTCATATTTTTTTTTTGTTTTTACAATTCAGGGCAACTTATTTTTTTAATGTCATAAATCTGTTTGAAAATTTAAAAACAAACATACTCAACTTTCAAAATCTGTCACAGTTTTGTATACTTTTGCTACTATGTTGTACATCAGTTGGATTCTTAAAATATGGCAAAAACATGGCATGGCAACAAGTCTATCTTTCGTACTTCTACCACTGAGTGAACAGCAACTGACTGTACAATTCTGCACATACTACTATGCACCTGCAGTATCAAGCACTTCAGGCTAAAGTAGATGAATTGGCAGCAACTGTGAGGAAGAGAGCAGTGATAAGATTACACTACAGCAACCTTAATTTGGGATTTCTTTTTTTTTTTTCCTCAATCTGATATGTGTGAATAGTAATATCATTTGGAAGCGGACTTAAAAATATCAGACACTTTAAGCAAGTGAATATTCCTTCATCTTACTTGTCCAACATAGTGACTGAGTAATCCCTATGGATATTCTTGGTTATACAGATGAAAAAGCATATAAAAGAGTTCCTAAATTAAAAATCTTGGGTCCAATGTCATATGCAAAATTCACGAACTAGTACAACTCTTTCAGCAATAATTAACTAGGGATCTCTATGCAATTATCTCATCATGGGAGCAAGAGTTACCTAACTTGTTTGTTATTTACTGTTTATTGTTCCCTCTGCCTCACTTGACATGTCCTCTCAGTTTCTTTTCTGACCTCTACGTCTAGGAAACAAAAGGCGTGTCTCCCTTATTTGAAACTATAAGATGATGGAAGAAATGGAGAGAACTGTGAAAGGGACACTCTCTCCCTCTCAGAGATTCAGATTCAGAATCTGAATCTCTCTCTGTCTCTATCTGTCTCTCTCTCTCTCTCCTCTCAGATTCAGATCTGAATCTGAATCTCTCTCTCTTTCAGAATCAGATCTGACTCTCTCTCTCTGTCTGTCTGTCTCTCTGTCTGTCTGTCTGTCTCTCTGTCTGTCTGTCTCTCTCTCTCTCTCTCTCTCTCTCTCTCTCTCACTCACTCACTCACTCAGAGAGAGATATTGTTTTCTAAAGTATTGTGTGTACAATGATGTCACTGCATAAAGCTCCAGAATTATATGAAAAAAAAAAAAAGAAAAAAAAACTACCGCTCTCACTAACCTCACATGCTCTGGGGCACTGCTCACAGAACAGTTCTATTTTCAGGTCTCCCAGATCTGTGTGTATTGTCACAGACTGAAACATAAAAATAGAGCATGTTCATGACACCACCTGAAAGTCATTCATAATGCAGCATGGGAACTTCACAGACTGACAGTGCAATGTTCATCGATCACACTACAGCATTCAACCTATCATCAATGTGCAATAATTCTGCATCATAATACAGCACATGTTAGCATCACAGACAAAAGGATGAATTATCAAGCATCTGTTTAACTCACACCCAGACTGAAATGCAATTCATAAACCATTTTTAACATCACAGAGATTGAAATATGTATCAGCTATAACACAATACGTGTTAACACCATACAGGTTTGATATTACCTACTAAATTCATTTCCATGTTTGATGCAAAGGAGACATTACTGGAGCTTATTGAAAGAACTGTCTTTCACAGATTACTGCATAAGAGAACTTAATCTATTAATACAAAGATTGAGCTTTCCATCAATAGATTACCTTCTCTTATGGCGGTAAACATGGATAGCCTAGCCTTACGACTGTTTAAAGTATTTAGTATGACTAGGCCCCTAAGGGACTTTGCAAACTCTGCTAAGAAAAGGTAGGGTACATAATCTTTAATACAAACAGAGCGAAATGCAAACAATTTGTGTACAATTCTTCAACTGTGCATCTCATGACATGCATTCATAACTTGTCTAGTTTTTCAATCCTTTTCAGGCACTTTAATAAATATTCACGTTCAAGAGCCAATCAGAAATCTATTTCCACCCTCTTTCTTCCCACACGAACCACTCGCCACCATCATGGCAACCAAATATGCAACTTAATCTTTACAGAACATGGCTTGTCATTCACCATGTTGGAATTCAATGCAGCACAGCTAAACAGAGATATAAGGTTACAAGGGCTTGTCAACACACATGATGTAGAGCATTTGCCCACTGAGCTGATAGTTGTGAGTCCAAGCTGCATGTCAGGTCTGAAGATGGCTTCTTTGATTGGATGTATTGAATGAATTATGCATTGTGTTGGGAGAATTAAAAGACACATATATTGCTGATCCGAATAATAGTTTTGACACAAGATGATCTGAAAAAAATGATGTCATTTGCAAATTCACCACATGAAAATATGATGGTAGCCTGATTGCAAATGATGTTATACAGATGTCAGGACACTGAGGAGCGTGTGTGTGCTCTGTGTGTAAAATAGTGTGTGTATCTGTGTGTGTGTGTGTTAAACAGTGTGTGTCTGTGTGAAACAGTGTGTGTGTAAGTGTGTGTGTGTGTGTGTGTGTGTGTGTGTGTGTGTGTGTGTGAGAGAGAGAGAGAGAGAGAGAGAGAGAGAGAGAGAGAGAGAGAGAGAGAGAGAGGAGAGAGAGCAGAATCATCAACGGCCACTTAATCGAAGAACAAGAAGAGATTGAGTGAGAGGAGAGTAAAACAGAGCTATACTCCGTGTACCGGGAAGTTACAGGCTCTTTCAATGTTTTAGATTTTTTTTTAAATGGTTTTATACTCTGTTTCCAATTAAACTTGGCCCGTTGGCATTTACCCTCAAGCACCCAAAGCTTTCCAGTCACACTTTCCCTGTCAAAAACAAAAAACAAACGAAAGTTTTCAATGTAAGAAAGGCTTCCAAAAATGTGACATATCTGACCAATCGTCCAACCTGTAATCCGTATAGTATACATGTCAAGCTGGACGTTCAACTGGATTGTTAGTAAATGAGCCTACCAAAGCTAGTTTTGAAAATGACAAACTGAAACTCCGGACACTACAAGCAGTTGATCAACATAAAAAATATCTTAATACAAGAAAAATATTGATTGATCCAGTAAATGTTGTTTTCTTACCATATCTAAAACTACTTTTCTTTCCCTCCAAAATCTAAATGTTCTCTGTAATCTCTTAAGACGTATGGCAACGGATATAATCACACAACGTGTGTTTGGCGTTTTATAGTTACAGTAGCATCCCTTGGATAAAGCGACTATTTACCATGATTCTCCTACAACATTCTCCAAATTTTCATCAGTTCTGTTTATTTATAAGTTTCTTCTTTCGCTTATCAGGACTTTACTAAAGATTTTCCACTTCCTTACCGTTTCAAGATATCACCCTAGTGCATGCACTTGATGAATAAGCAAAGTGTAGGAGCGATAACAACTCGACAACAAAAAGCCAAAACCGTTAACCTTGGTCAGGAAATAATTGACTTGGACATCAAATATCCGTAATCGATGTATCTGGAAGCTCGCAAGTTTTGATGAGACCAGTTTGTTCCCAACTTAAATCTGATTTTCGACCTGCAAAACATTATCTTTCTTTCTTCTTCTTCTGCTGCTGCTGCTGTTGCTTCTCTCTCTCTCTCTCTCTCTCTCTCTCTCTCTCTCTCTCTCTCTCTCTCTCTTTTCTTTTTTTTTTTGGGCTTTTCTTTTGTTTTTTCTTTTTCTTTTTCTTTTGGGGTGGGGGGGGGGGGGGGGGGGGGGGGGGGGGGGGGGGGGGTGTTTTTTTTAAACGAACCCCAAGGGACTAAATCCGGTCTGAGAACGACCCGGTGTCAACTAACTGTTAAGTTCAGAAACCCCCCTTTCACAGTGTCAGAAACTTCAGCTTGATGAAGGTGGACATTCAACGAAAGAAGAAGACAGCCAGATTCCCGCAAGGAAAAATATTTGAAAGCAGAGCGGACATGCACGGCTGAAGCGAGCTCGCGCAGTCGTGGTCGCTGTTCGCTCCAAGTGCGTGCTGGCAGTCAGTGACTCATTGAAAGGTTTGAGACAAGCGGTTTGCAAAAGGTATTTATGAAGGCGTGGAACAACACAAAACGAATGCAGTCAGCAATAAATTTAATGCAGTTTTTTTTTTTTTTTACAATTTATCTACTTATTTATTTTTCAATACGGTGAA
This sequence comes from Conus betulinus, assembly GCA_016801955.1. Lineage (NCBI taxonomy): Eukaryota > Metazoa > Mollusca > Gastropoda > Neogastropoda > Conidae > Conus > Conus betulinus. The sequence continues at coordinate 67,931 of JADBJO010008325.1, read as the reverse complement.
CTGACCGAGATTAGGCCTTTGACCCATCAACGTCGCTGAAGGCATGCGGGTGGTCAATAATGAAACCATACGGCGCGTTTCAATCGAAATGTAGCGATTTGTCAGACATGCCTTGGTCATGTATTGGCGTCCAAAAGATGGACGATTCGCGAAAATACTTGCATGTAACACTTACAAGAGTCGCACTAGGCTGTCTATCAGACAGTGCAAAAGAAATAAATAAAACACACAGCGTTTTTATGTGGAAGTTTCATTCTCCATTCTTTGACACGACGCGAGATCGGTGCAAGGGAAGGAACTCGCGTACATTTTTTTTTCTCCCCCATGTGGAAACATAACTTGGCTCCCTTGTTATTGTGTTTTCCTCTTCTTCTTACAATATTTAGGGCATATCATTTTTAGAGTAAACCAAGGACAGAGTTAGTATAAGAATGAGTAAGTATGAATGAGTACTGGATCAAAACCCACATTCTTTCTGCCCCGGACGGCGAGAGGGGCGGAAGCGTAAATAATTTCAGCCAAAGCTGCGCTGGTCTTTTGCATTCTTTTGTGGCCACAAGTTTAGGGTCTTCACCAAGATTATATATAAATATGTATCTTCCTTCTAGTATAGCCAAAAAGCAGGTTGGATAGGGAGGGCAGAAAGACAGTTCGACCTTAAATCCACAGTATTTTAATCGTTAGAAGACTTCCGGCGGGGGAGGGGGGGGGGGGGGGGGGGGGGGGGGGGGGGGGGGGGGGGGGGGGGGGGAAGGTAGAAGGAAAGAGTGGGGGGGGGGGGGAGGGGGGGGGAGGATACAGCTACCAACATGAGTAGGCCAGCGGGCGGGGGGGGGGAAGTGTTGCTGAATAAATCTCCCTCCCAGTAGCTTAAGAATTTTTTTTTTTTTTTTTTTTTTTTTTAGAAAAGAAAGAGAAGTCGGAGGCGGAGGGGAGGAGTCGGGTGGGGAAGGAGAGCGTGTGGTAGAAGTGAAATGCAGATGAAAAACAGATCACTATAATTCCAACATCACAGTCACAGCCTTTATTGACAGCATAATGTCTTGCCAACAATAGGTAAGGGAAGTAATTGTGTAATATTTATATTGTACCAGCTGTTGCTTCCCTTCCATCGTACTTTATAGGTTCCTTTCCTCGGAGGATTTTCGACTTTATCCCTTTCTTTCTTTTTTCTTTTCTTCTCTTTTTTCTTCCCCCCCCCCCCCCCCCCCCCCCCCCCCCCCCCCCCCCCCCCCCCCCCCCTCGTTTTCGTTTTTCATTGTTTCTTTCTTTCTTCTCTTTCCTTCTCTTTATTTTGTCTTTTTCTTTTCGTGTTCTTCCTCTTTGTCTTCCAGTATGTGTCCCGTATCCCAGTCTTTTTCTGTATCTTTTCAGGTAAGAGACGCAACATTGTCGAATTGATTAACAGGGGGGTTGTTTTGATTTAGCAATGACAAAGGCTTATTTAGCCAAACTGAACAGAACAACAATATATCCTATCGATCAAACCTTTCCAGCCATTCGCTGCTCGACGACTTTATAACGGAATCTCTTCCAAGTAGAGGTGCAGACACATGTTCAACTAATACATATGGAACTTAGCTTGACCACATACAGATAGGTTGTATCTGACCAGCTATAGTTTACTAAGATTATATAAGATCCCGTGGCGAAGTGGTTAGCGTCGCAGACTCCTAGCTGGGAGGTCGTGGGTTCGAATCCCATCAGAGTCATGTGGGTTTTTCTGCCCCGACCAGTTCCTACCCAGAGTTGAGTTTGCTGCGGACTCAGCTGGGAAGACTGGGACCACACAGTCGAGTTTCATCCACTTAATGGATGCGTTTCTGACAGTATTGCTCAAATTTCATGACCAAACTCTGCAGGTGCCTGTATCTCTCGGGCCTGGTTGACGCCGGGATACATTATGAAAGGAAGCGTAGAGTACAGCCCTGTCATGTAGTCTCAGACCGAAATGGAAATCCGTAGCATCATCTTAATCATCCTCATTCTCATCGATCAGCATAAAAAAAATGTCTCAAATTCTGTGGCCCTTCATGCCCTGCTCTCTTAGTGACCTCAGTTTCGATGTCCTCTCCATGTCTGTGGCCTTGGTTTGGTTCCGTCGGGGTCACCGGTACCGGCGAGTCCATGGGGGCTGTCGTTGGACGGATGTGGTGGCGCCCTCCCCGGAGGGAGAGCTCACTCACGCCGGCTCCGCGACTAAGCAATTATTGTCGTCAGTAGGGGGCTTAGTAGGTGGTGTCCTGCGTAAGTTAGATCAGAACAGGCGCCACTGAACACCACCGAAGTAACACGGCAGCAGTGCAGTGTCTCCTCCGGTGGGTTGCCTCTTCACGACTTGACATTAGTTGCCCCCTGTGAATTGACGGTGCCGGGGCTACGGCGCGCGGCCGACGGAGCTGTGGCTGTGGACTGGGTGTCGGAATGAGCGGCGTGGGTACACTGCCTCTGAGGTGGTGCAGAGGTTGGGACAGCAAAAAAAGAAATAAAAATAAAAAAAAAAAAAAAAATAAATAAATAAATTAAAAAATATATAAAGATCATAATCAATGAGATCACTATTGATAACGAATCAAGCAAGTGATGCTGCATTTATGCAGCTATACAACTTTACTGTTTCAACAGTAACAGATCTTTACACAAAATGCTGTAAGAATTCATCGTGGATTTTGCACTGTCGCCAAAATGAAAGAAAGCAGGCGCTAGCCAAGTGAAAATCCGAAATACACGCATAAAAAAAAAACAAAACAAAACACACACACACACACACACACACACACACACACACAAATATTATGTAAGACACAAGGACACAGCATGTGACGTCAAAGTCCACGATGATGCAAATTTGATACTTGACTCGGCCTGTCAGAGATATAAGCAAGCTTAAACCGTAGTGTCTGAATTAAGCCTGTCTAGATCACTAGTATGAACTTTTAACATGACCCCAGAGGTGAGTGCAAGAGTAAAAGACTTGACAAGGACAATCCGTGCTGCAGGTGTTCGTTGCGCAACATAGACAGTGAGCACAGAACACGTTAAACTAAAGGCAGAACACTTCATTCTCTGTAAGAGTGGGGAGGGGGCGGGGAGGGAACGGGAAAGTAGAAAAGTGGAAAGAGAGAAGGAGGTGGAGGGGGGGGATGGTGGGGGGGGGGGGGGGGGGGGGGGGGAAGTAAAAGGCGGGAGTTGGGGTGGGGGTGGGGAAGGTGGCTGCGAGAGTAGTTGAAGAGGGACCATCAAGTCGGAATCTGTTGGGTGGTCTGTCGGCGCCGAAGTACAGTGCTGACTGTCATGAACTCGTTTTATGCCTGTTGTTGGGTGTATGAACTCAGAATGGCTGCGAAATGAGAGTGTTAGAATTGCAGACCTACACATGCCAGTGAAACTTTGCTGCTCAGTGTCGGTGTGTGTGTGTGTGTGTGTGTGTGTGTGTGTGTGTGCACGCGCGCGCGCGCGCGCGCGAGCGCGTGTGTGTGTGTGTGTGTGTGTGTGTGTGTGTGTGTGTGTGTGTGTGTGTGTGTGTGCGTGCGTGTGTGTGTGTGTGTGTGTGTGTGTGTGTGTGTACGTGCGTGCGTGCGTGCGTGCACGTGTGCGTGCATGCGTGCGTGCGTGCGTGTGTGTGTGATTTTTCCTTTCTGACTCACCATGTAAATGTGATATGTTTCAGCAGCAACTTTGATATTGGTTGTCTTACGGAAAAGTTGTTATTATTTTCTAGTGTATTGATACTCTATTTCAAAACGTATTAAACAACAACAACAAAAAAAAAAACAGCTATTGTTTTACGACTGTCTAGACAGGTGGTCAAACCACAAGGTGCACACGGCACACGACTGACGTACGTGATGACGTCAGACAGCGCGAAACGTCATTTCCCGGAAGGCTTCCTGTGGGGCGCCCGCAACTGCCTCCTATCAGATTGAGGGAGGCTGGAACCTTGGAGGTATGTGATCTCATTTGACATACTATAATATAGTATAATATGATATGATATAATGTAATATAATAATATTATGACGCAATATAATATAATATATATAATAATATAATATAATATATGATAGTGTAATATCAGACCAGATCAGAACATATGACGTGACATGGCATGATATATGACGCAATGTAATGCAATATGATACGACATACCTATGATGAAAGAATCTTTGTATGCAGTTTACAGATCTCTGTCAGGAGTGTGATATATATATTACTCTCTCTCTCTCTCTCTCTCTCTCTCTCTCTCTCTCTCTCTCTCTCTAACTACTGTATTCGTCTTCCTTTCTTTCTTTCTTTCTTTTTTTTTTTTTTCTTCTTTTCTTTTGCTGTCCCAATCTCTGCGCCACCCTCAGAGGCAGTGCACCCACGCAGCTCATTCCGACACCCCGTCTACAGCCACAGCCCGGTCGGCCCCGCCGCAGCCCCGGCACCAACAATCCCACAGGGAGCAGTCACTGTCAAGTCGTGAAGAGGCAACCCACCCACCGGAGGAGACACTGCACTGCTGCCGAGTCACTTCGGTGGTGTTCAGTGGCGCCTGTTCTGATCTAACATACGCAGGACACCACCTACTAAGCCCCTACTGACGACAATAATTGCTTAGTCGCGGAGCCGGCGTGAGTGAGCTCTCCCTCCTGAGGGCGCCACCACGTCCGTCCAACGACAGCCCCCATGGACTCGCCGATACCGGTGACCCCGACAGAACCAAACCAAAGGCCACAGACGTGGAGAGGACATCGAAATTGAGGTCACCATGAGAGCAGGGCATGAAGGGCCACAGAATTTGAGACTTTTTTTTTTTTATGCTGATCGATGAGAATGAGGATGATTAAGATGATGCTACGGATTTCCATTTCGGTCTGAGACTACATGACAGGGCTGTACTCTACGCCTCCTTTCATAATGTATCCCGGCGTCAACCAGGCCCGAGAAATACAGACACCTGCAGTGTTGGTCAGGAAATTTAGCAACACTGTCAGAAACGCATCCATTAAGTGGATGACACTCGACTGTGTGGTCCCAGTTCCCAACTGAGTCCGCAGCAAGCTCAACTCTGGGTAGGAGCCGGTCGGGGCAGAAAAACACACACATGACTCTGATGGGATTCGAACCCACGACCTCCCAGCCGGGAGTCCGCGACGCTAACCACTTCGCCACGGCGGCTGGTTTTCTTTCTTTCTTGTTTGTGCAAAGAGGCATTACAACTGTGTGGTGCCCGTGTGGTGTTGATGTTTGTTAGGTAAAAGTCTCAGCATCTGGGACGCCTTTACCCACGCGGGCGGCGCAATGTGTGTGACGGCAGCAATGGTGACGTGGCCTGTGACTCCTATCACAAGTGCGAAGATGACGTCAGTTTATTGAAAGAGCTAGGGGTAAGTTTAACTTAAAAACAGGCAAACTGTCTTTATTTCAGCTGCTGTTCATTCAGACTGCTTGGCGTGGCAAGAATAGATGTGCATGTGTGTGTGTGTGTGTGTGTGTGTGTGCAAACACACCCATCTCTCTCTCTCTCTCTCTCCTCTCTCTCTCTCTCTCTCTCTCTCTCTCTCTCTCTCTCTCTCTCTCTCTCTCTCTCTCTCTCTCTCATATATATTCAACAATCTGAAACTCGGCATCCAGTCTAATTTGAAATGTCTTTGTCATTTATCATCTCATCTTCTTCTAGATGACTTCTGATCTTATCTAGGTCACTTTTCATCTTTCTTCAAGTCACCTATCTTCTTCTTCTTCCTTTCTTTCTTTCTTTCTTTCTTCTTTCTTTCTTTAGTGTCCACAATCATCTTGTTGATTATTCTGACACTTTTGTGTGCATGACCATTTTTTCCCCGCCATTAAGGCAGCCATACACCAACTTCGGGGAAGGTGCATGCTATGTGTAACTTTGCTTGCTTTCAAGGTGAGCCAAGTGATCAGCATGGGCTGCACGGGATGTCTGTGCACCGAAGCCAACTCTTAGCTGACACAGAATAACGCACATGAAGATATGAACGCAAGAAACGCGTACGCACGCGCGCGCGCGCGCACACACACACACACACACACACACACACACACACACACACACACACACATGTGTAAACACGCAGAGCACAGGCGCACGCCCTAAACGCGCTTGACAGTTCGTGACTGACGGTGTTGCTCAACTTTCCTGACCAACATTGCAGGTGTCTGTATCTCTCGGGCCTGGTTGACGCCGGGATATATTATGAAAGGAGGCGTAGAGTACAGCCCTGTCATGTAGTCTCAGACCAAAATGGAAATCCGTAGCATCATCTTTATCATCTTCATTCTCATCGATCGGTATACAAAAAAAAGTAAATTCTGTGGTCCTTCATGCCCTGCTTTCATGGTAACCTCAGTTTCGATGTCCTCCTTTCGTCTGTGACATTGGTTTGGTTCCGTTGAGGTCACCGGTATCGGCGAGTCCATGGGGCTGTCGTTGGACGGACGTGGTGGCGCCCTCCGGAGGGAGAGTCACTCACGCCGGCTTTTGAAGCCAAACATTTCTACAGGCGCCATTTTGGTTAACCCAAAACAAAGCCGCGAAGATGCCTAGCTGCTGTGCTTTCGGGTGCACGAACAGATCTGATCGTGATAGGAAACGAGGCATAACTTTTCACAGGTAAGTAATGTTGCCATTGTTGCTGATCATGAGTGAATGTAAATATCAATCGATTAGATCTAACTGTCAGATCAGTGGTGTCGAGAGTGTTCATCTGGACCGGGTTGCACGAAAGCATTCTAAGGTTTGGAATCATTCTAGAATACAGAGAGAAGAAATTTTTGTATTGAGGTAGACTTATAATGCTTTCCTGACTAGGCTAGAGAGTCTTTCATTATGATTATGGGGTTAGTGCTACGACTGTTTGGCACACACAGAGGCGGTTTGGTCAGGTCAGGTCAGGTCAGAGTCGTAGGGCAACAAGGTGTCAGTCAACTGTGACAGAGTGAGACATGGAGCCTGCTGCTGACGCTGCGACTTGTGTCAAGAATGTACCGCACGTAGATCTAGGCCTTAGTAGTAATGCGCGATGCCAGTCAGTCAGTTGTTTTTCGACTATGACAGCCAGATAGTAGAGGGGGTAGATACTATTCTGGCAGGATGGGCGAAAGTTTGATTATAGTGGAGGAGCCTTGCCCACGGTACATCCCCACTCTCTCAAACAAAGGGATGTGACGGCTGGCCACGTTGAGGAAGGTTCCCAAAGGCCGGCCCATCTTTGGCTGCAGCACCAGAGCCGGTGCAAGGGCCCCCTCAGTGTGTGTGTGTGTGTGTGTGTGTGTGTGTGTGTGTGCCTACATGTTGGGGGAGCTTTGCGAGTTGGAATAGGGGTAAACTTTTTACTATTAATTTAGTACTATGAATACATAGTGATATGCGATAGTAATTGAAACGACTCTCTCATTCTCTCTCTCTCTCTCTCTCTCTCACTGTCTGTCTCTTTCCTCACTCTCTCTCTCTCTTTCCTTGCTCTCTCTCTGTCAATTTCACTTTCTCACTCTCTCTCTCTCTCTCACAATGGCAAAAAAAGAAAATGAATGTGAAGCTTGCGTCACAGACTCAGTGAATCTGTTGCAACATCCCTGTCCTTTTGCCTAAAAGAAGGATTTGAAGATTTTGAAGGGTGTGAAGAGACAATAAATTTAATGAAAATTTTCAACGCTCTTTTTGACACCTTGAACTCCAGAAATTTAAAAGCATGTAACTAGAAGACGCCTCTCAGTGAGAAAAATATTGAAAAAGTACTGGATTTTTTGTCAAAAGCCAAAGATATATTTTGTCTTTGACAGAAAGCAAAAACGGTAAACCCATGACAATAAGTAACAGAAAAACAGGATTTATTGGCTTTCTTTTGTGCATCAACAGCTTAACTGCACTGTACTCAACATTAATTCAGAAGGGCAACCTTACATTCTTGCTGAGTTATAAACTTATCCAGATCACATCGAGTTGTTCTTTGGTAAAATCAGAAGCATGTTTGGCTGCAACAACAATCCAAGTTGTAAACAGTTTTCTGGGGCCTACAAAAAGTTGTTAATGCATAATGAAATTCAAGAAGTCCTGCGGGGTAACTGTCTGCCATTGCAATGTGTTCCTGTGTTAAATGTTTCAAGTAGAAAGGGTTACATTAGCAATGAAACGGAGAGTGTTCCGTCAGCAAGGGCCATAAACGTTTCTCACCAAAAGACCATGATGGTGGATGATGACTGCACTGACCATTGTTATGTTTCTCCTTCAGCCTCTCAGTTATCACAGTGCTCGCAGAAAATTGTTGCTTACATTGCAGGCTTGTGTTGTGTACAAACTGAAAAAGACTGTTCATTGTGAAACTTGTACTGGAGCACTGATTGAGGTGGACACAATGAAGAGCAAGAGCTCTATACATTCTTTAATCAATGAGAAAACCAGAGGTGCACTTGTTACACCTTCCTCCGACGTCATCATCATATGCATTGCAGCAGAAATGTTCTTCAGGCGATTTGTTTCAGTGTCTTTCAACCAAGACACAAGATGTATTTCAAACGTACAGTGTCGCAAAACTTGTGCATGCCATACTGGAAACATTGGTTGGAAAAGAATTTTTCACGTTTATGCAGTCTCATATGTTTGATCAGGATCCCTTGAATAATCATGTTGTGCTTCTTATGAAAGCTACTGTGGAAACATATTTGCAAGTGAGATACTATTATGCTGGCAGGAAATACACTTTAGATCTGAAACAAAACCTGAAATGTAAAAGCAGACAAGTTTCCAACAAGCTGGTTTTATTTTCTGGCCAATAACTTCAACTGGGTGAGTAATTGTGTCAAATGACTTCTTGTTGTTTTTGTTTGTTTGTATTGCTCAGCCAGCAATATTTCATATTCTCGAGCTGTTGAGAGAGAGAGAGAGAGAGAGAGAGAGAGAGAGAGAGAGAGGCAAAATTTCACATTGTTATCAGTAAACTTTCGTTAGGATTCGCTATGCATTTATTGAAACTCGGACTGTTTGCCAAATGCAGACTGGGAGATTTTGACCTCAGGCTTAGCAAAAATCCGTCTGAAACGTCATACGGGAAACGTGGGTTGAGGGAAAAGAATAAGCTTGCAATTGGCTTGTTTACATAGATCTAGCCATCTAAACAACGGTACAAACAGAAAAAACCTACTCCTTCACCTCTCAGTGACTAACATCATAAGACAAAAAAAACCCCCCCCCCCCCCCCCCCCCCAACCATACAGACATTTACTCTGTTGAAATGAGCAAAGGCACAGAGAGAGAGAGAGAGAGATGATCGAATGAATGAATGAATCTTATTGATTGAGGGAAATCCGGAAGTTTGTTAGTTGATATTTTATACTTCATAAGACAAATACCTCACATAAAAGATGATGATATTGATTTTTGCATATGTGCGGTTTACAAGCTTTCCAAAGCTGTGTACACAAACTGTGCACAGTGCTTAGTGTGCGATGCGACGACGTGCCGCTGATTGTTTCTGCATTTCCTTCAACTTCGGGACGTTTCCCAGTCAATTACGCAACATCATTTTAAAAAAATGAGAGAGAGAGATGTAACTTTGATGTGATCGTTTCTGTTTCTTATCGCATTCCAATTCCGTTTGACTGTGTGGAAATACAACGCTAAGTAGACCGCAAAAACCTCAACACCAGATCGATGTTTTGGGTTATCCAACATGGCGGATAAGCTCCGCCAGATTCTTGTTCATTTTGTAATTCATTCTAGGTCATTGTTGTCTTCTTGGCTTGTCACTTCTCACGTTATGCTCGTTATGCTTTTGTCACTTCTCGTCTTTATATCTAGGTCGTTTCTCATTTCAATTTACCTCATTTCTCATCTTAAATCTAGGTCACTATCCATCTTATGTTAGAGCATTTCCCCCTTTTTTTTTCTTTATTCTAGGTCACTTCTGGTCCCACACTAGGTTATTCCTTATCTTGTTCTGGATAGCTTCTCTTATCTTGTGTCACCTTAAAAAATCCCATCTCATTCTAGGTCACTTCTGATCTTACTCGAAGCCAGTAGCGAAGTGATTCGATTGCAGGCAGGTATCTAAACTCGCCTCACTTTGCAACTGTATGGCTTTGATTCATACTGACTCCTACCCTCCGCTGTTTTGTATTTCGCTTTTGGTCATCTATTTAAGATTGCTCGTTCTTCATATTCGTTGTCCAGAGAGTTGTTTATCTTGCCTGAAAAAAAACCCCTGAGAGGTCGAAACGCGACGTGTTTTGTCTTGTGATTTCGTTTGATTATGTTTGGTGGATGTATTATATGAACATTTTAATATTTATTCGAAGCCACTTGTCCTTTTTACGGTAGGTCATTTTTTTTTTATCTTGTTCTAGGTCAGTTATTTTATCTAAGTCACTTTATATTTTACTGTAGATCCCCTTTCTTACGTCAGGTCATTTTGTCATCTTTTTATGGGTCACTTGCCATCTTTTTATGGGTCACTTGTCATCTTTTATGGGTCACTTGTCATGATTTTATGGGTCAGTCATGATCTTATTCAAGGTCGCTTCTCATGATATTTGAAGTCACTTCTAGTTCTTTTTCTCATTCTAGGTCACACACCTCATCTAATTTCAGGACACTTTTCATCTTACTCTTGTTTACTTGTCATCTCATTCTAGGTCACTTCTCATCTATTTTTTGGTCACACGATATCGAGGGGGTTGACTGCCAGCGCCCAGTATCGCACTTATATACACGTATATTGGGTTCTGGCAGTCAACCCTCGACATTATCTCATCTATCTTAGGTTACTTTGTGATCCCATCCCAGTTCACTCATTCCACTTGGGGCGCTCTTCATCTTACCCTTGTTTACTGGTCACTTCTAGGTCTCTTCTTACCGCCTGTCCCTCTCCTGGCCTCGAATCATTCCCGACCCTCTGATTGGTGCCGTCAACCCAGAGGGCGTGACCTACTACAACGAGGTGATTGACAGCCTGCTGGCCAATGGGATCAAGCCGTGTGTGACCTTGTACCACTGGGACCTGCCGCACGTGCTGGAGGAGAGGGTCGGGGGCTGGCCCGAGGAGGAGATCATCCCTTACTTCGTGCACTACGCCCAGGTCGTGCACTACGCCCAGGTCTGCTTCCAGGCCTTTGGGGGACAGGGTGGGTCTGTGTCTGTTGGACAGGTGTCTGTCTGTCTGCCTGTTTGGGGACAGGGTGGGTCTGTGTCTGTTGGAGAGGTGTCTGTGTCTGTCTGTCTGTCTGTCTGGGGACAGGGTGGGTCTGTGTCTGTTGGAGAGGTGTCTGTCTGTCTGTCTGTCTGTCTTTGGGGACAGGGTGGGTCTGTGTCTGTTGGAGAGGTGTCTGTCTGTCTGTCTGTCTTTGGGGACAGGGTGGGTCTGTGTCTGTTGGAGAGGTGTCTGTCTGTCTGTCTTTGGGGACAGGGTGGGTCTGTGTCTGTTGGAGAGGTGTCTGTCTCTGTCTGTCTTTGGGGACAGGGTGGGTCTGTCTGTCTGTCTTTGGGGAGGTGGGTCTGTCTGTCTGTCTGTCTTTGGGGACAGGGTGGGTCTGTGTCTGTTGGAGAGGTGTCTGTCTGTCTGTCTTGGGTCTGTCTTTGGGACAGGGTGGGTCTGTGTCTGTTGGGAGAGGTGTCTGTCTGTCTGTCTGTCTTTGGGGACAGGGTGGGGGTCTGTGTCTGTTGGAGAGGTGTCTGTCTGTCTGTCTGTCTTTGGGGACAGGGTGGGGTCTGTGTCTGTTGGGAGAGGTGTCTGTCTGTCTGTCTGTCTGTCTTTGGGGACAGGGTTGGAGAGGTGTCTGTCTGTCTGTCTGTTTGGGGACAGGGTGGGTCTGGTCTGTTGGAGAGGTGTCTGTCTGTCTGTCTGTCTTTGGGGACAGGGTGGGTTTGTGTCTGTTGAGAGGTGTCTGTCTGTCTGTCTTGTCTGTCTGTCTGTCTGTCTTTGGGGACAGGGTGGGTCTGGGTCTGTTGGAGATGAGTCTGTCTGTCGGTCTGTCTGTCTTTGGGGATAGGATAGGTCCGTGTCTGTTAGACAGGTGTCTGTCTGTCTGTCTGTCTGTCTGTATGCCTTTGGGGACACGGTTGGTCTGTGGCTGTCTGTCTTCTGTGTATCTATCTATCTATCTATCTATCTATCTATCTATCTATTTTGGTGACAGTGGGTCTGTGTCTGTTAGAGAGGTGTCTGTCTGTCTGTCGGTCTGTCTGTATGCTTTTGTTGACAGGGTGGGTCTCTCTGTTAGTGAAGTATCTATCTCTCTATCTATCTATCTATCTATCTATCTATCTATCTATCTATCTATGTAGTGGAGTGGTGATGGTGGTGGTGGTGGTGGTGTGTATGTATGTGTGTGTGTGTGCGTGTGTGTGTGTACAGGAGAGAGAGAGAGAGAGAGAGAGAGAGAGAGAGAGAGAGAGAGAGAGAGAGCTCACAGGCATGTGTGCCAATGGATGTCAACAAGCACATAAACTGGAAGTGTGCATTTTTTTTTTAACAAACCGCCATACATGCCGACAACAAGCGACATTAATGACATTGTACAGGTGAAGATGTGGCTCAATGAGGGCATACAGGTGATTATGTGGCTCATTGATGACACTGTACAGGTAAAGATGTGACTCATTGATGACACTGTAAAGTGTGAGATGTGGCTCCTTGATGACACTGTACAGGTGAAGATGTGGCTCATTGATGACACTGTAAAGGTGAAGATGTGGTTCATTGATGACACTGTACAGGTGAAGATGTGGCTCCTTGATGACACTGTAAAGGTGAAGATGTGGCTCATTGACGACACTGTAAAGGTGAAGATGTGGCTCTCATTGATGATATTGTACAGGTGAAGATATGGCTGATTGATGACACTGTACATGTGAAGATGTGGGTGATTGATGACATTGTACAGGTGAAGATGTGGCTCATTGATGACACTGTACAGGTACAGGTGACGATGTGGCTCATTGATGACACTGTAAAGGTGAAGATGTGGCTCTTTGATGACACTGTACAGGTGAAGATGTGGTTCACTGATGACACTGTACAGGTGAAGATGTGGTTCACTGATGACACTGTACAGGTGAAGATGAGGCTCTTTGATGACACTGTACAGGTGATGATGTGGTTCACTGATGACACTGTACAGGTGAAGATGTGGCTCTTTGATGACACTGTACAGGTGATGATGTGGTTCACTGATGACACTGTACAGGTGAAGATGTGGCTCCTTGATGACACACTGTACAGGTGAAGATGTGGCTCATGATGACACTGTACAGGTGAAGATGTGGCTCACTGATGACACTGTACAGGTGAAGATGTGGCTCATTGATGACACTGTACAGGTGAAGATGTGGCTCATTGATGACACTGTACAGGTGAAGATGTGGCTCATTGATGACACTGTACAGGTGAAGATGTGGCACTGTACAGGTGAAGATGTGGCTCATTGATGACACTGTACAGGTACAGGTGAAGATGTGGCTCATTGATGACACTGTACAGGTGAAGATGTGGTGGCTCATTGATGACATGGCTCCTTGATGACACTGTACAGGTGAAGATGTGGCTCCTTGATGACACTGTACAGGTGAAGATGTGGCTCCTTGATGACACTGTACAGGTGAAGATGTGGCTCATTGATGACATTATGTACAGTAGATGATGTGGTTCATTGATGACACTGTACAGGTGAAGATGTGGCTCATTGATGACACTGTACAGGTGAAGATGTGGCTCATTGATGACACTGTACAGGTGAAGATGTGGCTCATTGATGACACTGTAAAGGTGAAGATGTTGCTCATTGATGACATCGTACAGGTGACGATGTGGCTCATTGATGACACTGGAAGGTGAAGGTGCGGATGATGTGGTACAGGTAAAGATGTGACTCACTGATGACATTCTACAGGTGAAGATGTGGCTCATTGATGACACTGTACAGGTGAAGATGTTGCTCATTGATGACACTGTAAAGGTGAAGATGTGGCTCATTGATGACATCGTACAGGTGACGATGTGGCTCATTGATGACACTGGACAGGTGAAGATGTGGATCATTGATGACACTGTACAGGTAAAGATGTGACTCACTGATGACACTGTACAGGTGAAGATGTGGCTCATTGATGACACTGTACAGGTGAAGATGTGGTCATTGATGACACTGTACAGGTGAAGATGTGGCTCCTTGATGACACTGTACAGGTGAAGTGGCTCCTTGATGACATGTGGAAGATGTGGCTCCTTGATGACACTGTACAGGTGAAGATGTGGCTCATTGATGACACTGTACAGGTGAAGATGTGGCTCATTGATGACACTGTAAGAGGTGAAGATGTGGCTCCTTGATGACACTGTACAGGTGAAGATGTGGCTCATTGATGACACTGTACAGGTGAAGATGTGGGCTGATTGATGACACTGTAAAGGTGAAGTTGTGGCTCATTGATGACACTGTACAGGTGAAGATGTGGCTGATTGATGACACTGTACAGGTGAAGATGTGGCTCATTGATGACACTGTACAGGTGAAGATGTGGCTCCTTGATGACACTGTACAGGTGAAAGATGTGGGTGATTGATGACACTGTAAAGGTGAAGATGTGGCTCCTTGATGACACTGTACAGGTGAAGATGTGGCTCTTGATGACACTGTACAGGTGAAGATGTGGCTCCTTGATGACACTGTACAGGTGAAGATGTGGCTCCTGATGACACTGTACAGGTGAAGATGTTGGTCCTTGATGACACTGTACAGGTGAAGATGTGGCTCCTTGATGACACTGTACAGGTGACGATGTGGCTCCTTGATGACACTGTACAGGTGAAGATGTGGCTCATTGATGACACTGTACAGGTGAAGATGTGGCTCATTGATGACACTGTACAGGTGAAGATGTGACTCATTGATGACACTGTAAAGGTGAAGATGTGACTCATTGATGACACTGTAAAGGTGAAGATGTTTCTCATTGATGACACTGTACAGGTGAAGATGTGGTTCATTGATGACACTGTACAGGTGAAGATGTGGTTCATTGATGACACTGTACAGGTGACGATGTGGCTCCTTGATGACCCTGTACAGGTGAAGGTGTGGCTCATTGATGACACTGTACAGGTGATGATGTGGTTCATTGATGACACTGTACAGGTGAAGATGTTGCTCATTGATGACATCGTACAGGTGACGATGTGGCTCATTGATTACACTGGAAGGTGAAGGTGCGCGGATGATTGATGACACTGCACAGGTAAAGATGTGACTCATTGATGACATTCTTCAGGTGAAGATGCGGCTCATTGATGATATTGTACAGGTGAAAATGTGGTTCATTGATGACACTGTACAGGTGAAGATGTGGCTCATTGATGACACTGTACAGGTGAAGATGTGGCTCATTGATGACACTGTACAGGTGAAGATGTGACTCATTGATGACACTGTACAGGTGAAGATGTGGCTCCTTGATGACACTGTACAGGTGAAGATGTGGGTGATTGATGACACTGTACAGGTGAAGATGTGGCTCCTTGATGACACTGTACAGGTGAAGATGTGGCTCATTGATGACACTGTACAGGATGATGATGTGGCTCATTGATGACACTGTACAGGTGAAGATGTGGCTCATTGATGACACTGTACAGGTGATGATGTGGCTCATTGATGACACTGTACAGGTGAAGATGTGGCTGATTGATGACACTGTACAGGTGAACATGTGGCTGATTGATGACACTGTACAGGTGAACATGTGGCTGATTGATGACACTGTACAGCTGGAGATGTGGCTGATTGATGTCACTGTACAGCTGGAAATGTGGGTGATTGATGACACTGTACAGGTGAAAATGTGGCTGACGTTCAATGAACCCGGCATGTTCACCCACCTTGGCTACGTTCGAGGACTCCACGCCCCTGGCCGCAAGGACATGGTGGAACAAGGCTCTTACGCATGCGCTCACAACGTCATTCGGGCGCACGCGCAAGTCTATCGGATGTACCAGAACAAATTCAAAACTACCCAGCATGGTATGTATTACGAGTATCACGTGTAGCACAGCAAGTAATTGTGTTCACACTCCGGGCGCCCCAATGGAAAAAAAAAAACTGTCGTCCATATTGAACGTGTTGTCGTTGGGATATAGTGGGTGTGCATCTAGTATTATAGCTCTCCACTCATCTTTAAATACGTGTAGTTATTCTCTGGATGGCCAAGTTGTTCTGGTGGTATGGATGTTATTTCACATGGCCTACTTTTGTTCCTATTCTTATGCTTTAGTTATTTCCCAGTCGGGGACCGTATCACCCGATTGTTCTGGTAGTGGTGGTGGTGGTGGTGGTGGTGATGGTGGTGGTGGTGTGTGTGTGTGTGTGTGTGTGTGTGTGTGTGTGTGTATGTGTGTGTGTGTGTGTGTGTGTGTGTGTAAGGTCTTCGATCGATCATTTCTACTTCCCACTCACGTGATACAGTTTTCTACCAGTTGGGGAGCTATACATTACCAGATCATCCCGATAGTTTGTGTCTACTCCTATTATCAGTCTTGTGGGTATATTTATCCCGCGTCGAGGTGATCGATTCGGTGGAACTACTAGATGAATGACAAAAACAGTGTTTTACCACTCCTCTGAGATTGTACCAGACCAAGTCATCATTTCTTAATTAAAAGCAAAACTTACGACTTTGAGCATTGTAGATTCTCTGCCATTTTCGGCCTAATTCCGTTTTAAATTTCCACCAATCAAATCCCTCCGTTCAGGTCAGGTGGGTATCAGTCTGCAAAGTGATTGGGCGGAGGCACCAGCTCCAACCCAACAGGAAGACGTGGCCGCAGCCGAACGGTACATGCAGTTCACCCTCGGCATCTACGCCCACCCCATCTTCGTGAATGGCGACTACCCGCCCACCCTGAAACAACGCATGACTGCTCGAGCCAAGGGAGGTCAGTCTCGTCTGCCGCTCTTCACGGAGAGGAGAAGGCTTATGTCAAAGGTAAGTAGGTAAGTTTTGCGAGCGGGGACACACACACACGCATGCACGCACGCACGCACGCAGGCACGCACGCGCGCGCGCACACACACACACACACACATACACACACACACACACACACACACACCACACACACACACACACACACACACACACACACACACATATATATATATATGCATACACAGCCAGCGCGCACACACACGCACGCACGCTCGCGCATACACACACACACACACACACACACACACACACACACACACACACACACTGACAAACACTCACACCAACACACACGCACACACACACACACACACACACACACACACACACACACACACACGCTGTGTGTGTGTGTGTGTGTGTGTGTGTGTGTGTGTGTGTGCATTTTGATGTATGTGCGGCCATTTCGTTCATTTTCTTCATCCACGTTTGCCCTTTGCAACATGCCCTCAGGTTCTGCGGACTTCTTTGGTCTGAACTACTATACCACGCGTTACATTGTGGCGGGGACAGAGGAGAACGATCCCACCTTCAGAGGGGACAGCAACACTGAGCAACGCACCGACCCCCAGTGGACAAGGTGACGTCACATCGGGGTGGGGGGTGGGGATGGGGGAGGGTTAGTTCTGGAACAGGTGTAGGATGTAGGGAAGAGACAGACAGGGAGGGAGAGAGAGAGAGAGAGAGAGAGAGAGAGAGAGAGAGAGAGAGAGCTCCGTGTGTGTGTGTGTGTGTGTGTGTGTGTGTGTGTGTGTGTGTGTGTGTTCGAAGGGAGGGGTAGTGAGAAACATGCAATCAAGGGTCAGAGGAGATCAAAGTGCGTAAAAAAAAAATGTTGTTTTGACCTTATTGCTTTCAAGATTCTGTTGTTTTCTTTTCTCCTTGGGTTTTTTTTTTTTTTTTTTTTTTTTTTTTTTTTCTTCGCTCCCCCCCCCCACCCCCACCCCCACCCCCCCTTAATTTTGTTTTGTTTTCTTTCCTTATCTCCTTTTTTTTGTTTCACTTTTTAATTTTTTTTTCTATTTTTTTTTTTTTAATTTACTCCCCAACTTGCTGTCCTTCCATCCGTCTTTGTTACTCACCATCTCCTCCCTTTTTTTCCCTGTCCTCCACCCCTCTTCACCTCCCCTGTCTTTCTTTCTTTTTTTTTTTTCTTAAACTTTTGTTGTTAATCATTAGTTTGCCGTATTTGCTCGTCTCTCTCTCTCTCTCTCTCTCTCTCTCTCTCTCTCTCTCTCTCTCTCTCTCTCTCCCCTCTCTCTCTCTCTCTCTCTCTCTCTCTCTCCCTCCCTCTCTCTCTCTCTCTCTCTCTCTCTCTCTCTCCTCCTCTCTCTCTCTCTCTCTCTCTCTCTCTCTCTCTCTCTCTCTCTTTCAAAGGAAGTTTTTTTTGTTTTCATCAGTTATTTACATGGCTTCATGAATACCTGTCTATGCGTGATTAGCCGCCTCTCCGTTTGACCTTGGTTTGTCTTGCATTGCCTTCACAATTTGAACATGTTAGTATATTTTTTTTTTTTTTTTTTTCCCGTTGTCTTATTTCGTGTGCTCCACTCAGTGGCATTCATAATACCAAACTACAGTAAGTCAGTGAAAGTCATTCCAGGCCGCTCCTTCCAAGAGCCCCCTCCACAGCCACCTCAGTGTGTTCATCCTAGCACAATCACAGTATAGGCATACTACAGGGAGTTACTATGTCATTATAGGGGCAATGCTTTTAAAACGTTGACTGCGAGGCGGAAGTCCATAAGACGGAAGTCCACGGGACGAAAGTCCATAGGATGAAAGTCCATAGAACGAAAAGTCCACGGGATGAAACTCCACGGGACGAAAGTCCACGGGACGAACGTCCATAGGATGAAAGTCCACAGGACGAAAGTCTATGCCATGAAAGTCCATAGGAAGAAAGTCCCATAGGACGAAAGTCCATGAGATGAAAGCCCATGGGACGGAAGTCCACGGGATTAAAGTCCATGGGACAAAAGTCCACGAAACGAAAGTCTGTGCCATGAAAGTCCACAGGACGAAAGTCCACAGGATGAAAGTCCACAGGACGAAAGTCCATGGGATGAAAGTCCACAGGTAAAAGTCCACGGGATGAAAATCCACGGGACGAAACCCCATGGGACGAAAGTCCACAGGACGAAAGTCCATGGGATGAAAGTCCACAGGACAAAAGTCCATGGAATGAAAGTCCACAGGACGAAAGTCCATGGAATGAAAGTCCACAGGACGAAAGTGCATGGCACGAAAGTTCACGGGGGCGAAAGTCCACAGGCTGAAAGTCCATAGGATGAAAGCCCATAGGATGAAAGTCCAAAGGACGAATCCATGGGATGAAAGTCCACAAGACGAAAGTCCGTGGAATGAAAGTCCACAGGACGAACATCCACGGGATGAAACTCCATGGGTCGAAAGTCCACAGGACGAAAGTCCATAGGATGAAAGTCCAAATTTTGAAAGTCCATAAGATGAAAGTCCATGGGATGAAAGTCCACAGGACGAAAGTCCATGGGATGGATGTCCATGGGATGAAACTCCATGGGATGAAACCCCATGGGATGCAAGTCCATGGGATGAAAGTCCACAGGACGAAAGTCCCTGGGATGAAAGTCCTTGGGATGAAAGTCCACTGGACGAAAGTCCTCGGGATGAAAGTCCTTGGAATGAAAGTCCACAGGACGAAAGTCCTCGGGATAAAAGTCCTCGGGTCCTGAAAAGTCCACAGGATGAAAGTCCATGGGATGAAGGTCCATAGGACGAAAGTCGATAGGATGAAAGCCCATAAGATGACAGTCCACAGGACGAAAGTCGATAGGATGAAAGTCCATAAGATGACAGTCCACAGGACAAAAGTCCACGGGACGAAAGTCCATCGGGTGAAAGTCTACTGTGTGGAAGTCCACGGGACGAAAGTCCGTGAGGCAAAAGTCCACGAGATGAAAGTTCACGAGATGAAAATCCTCTGGGCGGAAGTCCTCGCGGCGAAAGTCCACGCGACGAAAGTCCACGACCCTTACTCTTCAGCATGTGGCTGCCTAAGTGTCGAGATGTATTCCATTATTGCTGTTTAACTGTCCCAGTCACGCATCGCGGATATTGAAACTGGTACTTGGCAGGGTGGGGTGGGGGTCGGGGTGGGGGAAGAGAGAGGGCTTTTGCACCTACTTTCCGCAGACAATGTTTTTGTCTCCTGTTTTTGCTCTTGAGACTCGAGTTAGCTACAGAGTGGTGGTTCTTGGCTCCATTATCTCTACCTCCAGGGGGCAGTCCGAGTGGCTGTACTCCGTGCCCTGGGGACTCCGGAAGTTGTTGAAACTACATCCGGGGTCAGTACGGGTCACCAGCGGTGTACATCACGGAGAACGGGTTTTCTGACGCTCCTGGAACTCTGCAGGATGTTGGCAGACAGAGCTACATACAGCATCACCTGACTGCTGTCCACCAAGGTGTGTGTGTGTGTGTGTGTGTGTGTGTGTGTGTGTGTGTGTGTGTGACAAAGCTACATACAGCATCACCTGACTGCTGTCCACCAAGGTGGTGTGTGTGTGTGTGTGTGTGTGTGTGTGAGACAGAGCTACATACAGCATCACCTGACTGCTGTCCACCAAGGTGGTGTGTGTGTGTGTGTGTGTGTGTGTGTGTGTGTGTGTGTGACAAAGCTACATACAGCATCACCTGACTGCTGTCCACCAAGGTGGTGTGTGTGTGTGTGTGTGTGTGTGTGTGTGTGTGTGTGTGTGTGTGTGAGTGAGACAGAGCTACATACAGCATCACCTGACTGCTGTCCACCAAGGTGGTGTGTGTGTGTGTGTGTGTGTGTGTGTGTGTGTGTGTGTGTGTGTGTGTGTGTGACAAAGCTACATACAGCATCACCTGACTGCTGTCTACCAAGGTGGTGTGTGTGTGTGTGTGTGTGTGTGTGTGTGTGTGTGTGTGTGTGTGTGTGTGTGTGTGACAAAGCTACATACAGCATCACACCTGACTGCTGTCCACCAGGCATGTGTGTGTGTGTGTGTGTGTGTGTGTGTGTGTGTGTGTGTGTGTGTGAGAGAGAGAGAGAGAGAGAGAGAGAGAGCTACGTACAGTATCATCTGACTGCTGTCCACCAAGGTGGTGTGTGTGTGTGTGTGTGTGTGTGTGTGTGTGTGTGTGACAGAGCTACGTACAGTATCATCTGACTGCTGTCCACCAAGGTGGTGTGTGTGGTGTGTGTGTGTGTGTGTGTGTGTGTGTGTGTGTGTGTGTGTGTGACAGAGCTACGTACAGTATCATCTGACTGCTGTCCACCAAGGTGGTGTGCACTATGTGTGTGTGTGTGAGAGAAAGAGAAAGAGAGAGAGAGAGAGAGAGAGAGAGAGAGAGAGAGAGACTATGCTGGCACACACACGCGTGTGTGTGTGTGTGTGTGTGTGTGAGAGAGAGAGAGAGAGAGAGAGAGAGAGAGAGAGAGAGAGAGAGTGTTTGCATCCTCACGGTTGTGTGTGTGTGTGTGTGTGTGTGTGTGTGTGTGTGTGTGTGTGTGCACGACTGACTAATTGTGACAAGTGCATTCGTGCATGTATCGGCATGTAAACCTTCCTCTGCTCCAGGGTGACGGTAACTAAATGTAAATGAACACATGACACCAACGCATTTTCTGATGTTCTCTTCTCAGCGCTGTCAGAGGACGGGGTGGACGTGCGGGGCTACTACTGCTGGTCCCTGATGGACAACTTTGAATGGGCGGAAGGATACACGGAGTGCTTCGGCCTCTTCCACGTGGACTTCCACCACCCCCAGCGAAAGAGAACCGCCAAAGACTCGGTCAAGCTCTACAAGGAAATCATTGCCACCAACAGCGTTTTTGATTGGCTGCTGAAGTCTGCTCATGGCGTTTGATTCGCTGTTGGAATACACTGACCGTGTTTGATTGGCTGTTGGAATACACTGACTGACTACGTTTGATTGGCTGTTGGAATACACTGACCATGTTTGATTGACAGTGGCGATCTGTTGATGGCGTTTGATTGGCTGTTGGAATATACTGATTGCATTTGATTGGCTAGCTGTTGGGATCTGATGATAGGGTTTGATTGGCTGTTGAAAAATATGCTGGTAGCGTTTGACTGGCTGTAGAAATATGCTGGTAGAGTTCGATTGGATGTTGGAGTCTACTGACAGTGTTTGATTGGCTGTTGAAGTCTATTAAAGTTTTGATTAGTGGTCTTTCAAAATGCATTTGATTGGTTGTTAGAACTTGCTTCAGCGTTTGATTGGTTGTTACAATTTTCCAGTAGCGTTTTAATTGATTGTTAGAATCTTTCCATAGTTTTTGACTGGCTTTTGGAATTTTCTGATGGAATCTTTTAAAGGTGTTACATCGTTCTTTGGAATCTTTTAATAGAGTCTAATAATAATTGGTTGTTGGAATCTTCAGTTTTCGTTTGATTAGTTATTAGAACCTTTGCTCTTGTCCAATGGAGGTCAATTATGGCAAACAACAGTTTGGCGTTAGTTGTTTGATTTTTTTTTTCAAATCTGAGCATAATTTTTGTTTGGTTGTATGACACCAAGTTCTTGTTCCACTGGATGGAAATGAAGTTCTGTAGTTTCTGGGATCCATCGGCTTTTGAAATTATAAACACTTTTTGATTGGCTGTTGATATTTGTCTTTTGCATTTGATTGGGCGGCAGGGCCTTTTTTTTCTCTTTCTTTTTTTTTTCTTTTTTAGTAGCTGGTGCTTTGGATGGTTGGTAAGATAGACTGTTGTTGGATGGACTCAGAATTGCCAACTGGCAGCTTGGCAATACAAACAGTTAATCATTCTGGAATTCTTTGTGCATTCATTCATTCATTTCTTCTTCATTGTGAAACGGCGTAGCAGTCATCCAGGACATGAACATCAGGGTTCTTTGTTTGTTTGTGCGGTCTGTTTCTTTGTTTGCTTTGGGCAAGTTGCCTTTTTTTTTTTTTACACGTCATTATCAAATGGGCTTCTCTAGTTATCGACATTGTTTATCAAAACGTGTGTTTCTGTGGAGAGAGGGCGTAGGAGGAGAGAAGGCGAGTGGAGGGGGTGGGGTGGGGGAGGGAGTATGGGAGAAGAGCGTAGAAAATGAGGATGGAAAGAGGGTGTGTAGAAGCGGAAAGGGGGGTAAATGGAGAGGGCTATAGGGCTTAAGGCCGCGACAGATTACCCTCTCCAGCTCTGGAATGCGGTTGTTTGACACCGGCAGTGATGGATCCTAATGGTTTGTTGACGGAAATCTAAACAACATCCCCCGCTGGCTTCCTCCTGTCCAGCCGGCAACATGTGTACAGCCCTGGACAGGCCGTGGCGCTCAGTGCTTTCGGAATATAGGCTCTGATTAAGAAGATATTTTGCTTTGTGCTATTTTAATTAGAAGTAGTAGCAGAAGAAGAAGAAGAAAGGAATGTAATAGTAGTAGTTGTACTTGGTTGTACAAATAGTATTACAAGAGAAATTATTGCTGCTGGTGCAAACAATTGTAATCCCTATTAAACGTGTGTGTATGGTGGTGTGGGTGGGTGGGTGTGTAGTTTTGTACACATAAAATCCATTATCAAAGTAGAAGGAATTATTTTCAATGAATGTCACCAAACACACCCTTTTTCGTTCATTACCAATTACTTCAGTATAATTATGATTGATACGATAATAAAATCGGAAACAATCATATGCAACAACCATTTACGATTAGTTTGCCTTCCAATAAGCATTGAAGTAGGATTGAATCTTAATGTCATCCAACACAAGCTCCAACAGGTCGTGCGACGCTCGTGCGCTTGTGGTACGAAACACATGTCCCACTGACATGGGCCACATGGCCCTTCCAGCATAGTGTGCCGCGGGCTTTAGAGGGGAGGGGTAGGGCAGAGGGAAGGAAGAAGGCAAAGGCAAAGAAGGGCATTCATCTGTTAACTTGCTCGTTCCGTATCCATGAAATATGAAAAGGTAATTTTTTTTTTTAAACGAAAAGGTTATCGGTTCCGCAAGACAATCCAGACAAACAGAGTATTCGTCTAATATCATATAATTTTGTGAAGAGACGTAAAAATGAAAGTACTACTACTTCTACCAAACAGATTACATCGTCCTGCAATCTGTTTGTCTGAATTATCTGGCGGAAACAATGACTTTTCAATATTTGCTTACAGTTTCCGCCTTCAGTCATCACCTCGCTTTGAAACTTTAAAGGTGAAGTTTGTAATATTCATTTAAAGAGGGGGGGGGGGGGGGGGGGGGGGGGGGGGGGGGGACATGAAGCTTCTTGAGTCGTGATTTTCAAACCCTAAGGAGTACACGAAGGAGGGGTATTGATTTTCATAGTCGTCGTTAATTCAAGGGACTACTTGAAAGATGGTAACAGTGAGGACCATGTTTGCTGCGCATCGTTTCAATGTTACTGTTTCTAAGAGCAGAATATCACGAAGAAATAATTGCCTTAAAATGACGAATTGTTTGGTTCACATATTTGTGCCGATGGTGCCACTGTGACCCTGCACAAATGTGTTTATTTTTGTGGGTGTGGTTTGGTATTTGCGAGGCATTGTTGTAAAGCAAGTTTCGCTAAAATCGTGGTGGAATCGATTCAACTGTGTTCACTCTGTCCGCTTGTAACTGCGAATTTGGTGTGTGTGTGTGTGTGTGTGTGTGTGTGTGTGTGTGTGTGTGTGTGTGTGGTGTGTGAGAGTGTGTGAGTGTGAGAGAGAGAGAGAGAGACCCTTCCAGATAGAGAGAGAGAGAGAGAGACCCTTCTTCCCGACAGTAAAGAAGCAGCTTTGTTTGTGTGGTAATAGAGCTCCTTTCTTTTAAGTCTGCAAAATGCTTGAAAACACATTCGGAAAAAAAAAACAAAAACAAAAAAACGTGGCACCACGTTTTTCATGAATAGGAGTCCTACTGATTAGTTCTTGCTTGTGATCAGTTACGATTCTCCTTCTATGTTTGTTTGTTTGTTTGGTTTGGTTTTTTTTTTTTTACTGTTTTGTTCAGCAGAACGTTACCTTATCATCCTGACTGAACGTAACGCCAGCAGGCAGACATTCAATCGGCTCTAGGTAGGCAATGCGTTGTACAAGAAGAGCATGGATTGCAAAGTGCTTACAGCTGTTCTCAAACCAAGGATAGCCGCTGGACAAGTAGCACTCTCAATAAACCTGTTGCCGTACACATTGTACTTTGCTTTGTTGTCGCATCTTTCAAATTTATTTGGAACCGATTCATGCATAGGAAATGAATTCAAGAGCACTCTCAGATAGGGGTAGTTTATGTTGAAAGTCTCGTCCAGTTTCATGCCATTTTAGGATGCTATTCAGGGTCCTTGTGTGGCAGAGTTATCGTTCTTGTACGGACTTGCTTTAACGGTGCGAATGTTTCGGGGGGGGGGGGGGGGGGGGGGGTGGGGGGGGGGGGGGGGGGGGGGGGGGGGGGGGGGGGGGGGGGGTGGGGGGGGGGGGGGGGGGGGGGGGGGGGGGGGGGGTGTTGGGCTAATGCGTGATGCTAATGCGTTGGGCTGAAGCGCGTAGGGCTGATGCATAGGTCAGACATCTGCTAAGTCGCAGCCACGAGACCCTTGTTCTTTAAATTCTCTGATCTTGGTCATTAATTCATTTATCCATTACCTTTAAATCATGCGCAGTGTGGTCTCAAAATTCAGCGGATGTGGTGTAGCATGTATGGATTAGTCCGCACGCAGTGACTCCTTTATGAAACTGAAACTGTGGGGGGAAAAGTTGTCTGGAGTAAAAAAAATTTCAATTCAAAATGCACTGTGACCTCACCTCGACGGCAAAACGTAATTTTTGAAAAAAGAAAAAAAAGGGAGTTATAATGAAAAAAGTTTTGAATGAAATATTCTTTCCACACACACAGAAAAGATGTTCGAATCTTCTGTGAAAAGTCTCACACAAAGTTGTTCTTGTCTTTGTCCTGAATTTGCTAGGATTTTTATTACAAAGGTAAAAGAAGAAGAAGCCAGTCCTCGGCAAGATTTATGAAAGAATGTGATAAATCATTGATTAATTTGAAAACGAATTCATTTTTTTGTTGATTGTGTGCGTGGAACGACAATCATAGGATGGTCATGGGGCCACATCTGAACTGAAAAAAAAGGAGGGAGGTTGTAACCTTCGTCGAAAACAGTTGCAGTTATAACGTAAGAGCACACAAATGTGCGTGCAAGTGTGCGAATGTGTCACTGCGTGCGTGCGTGAGAATGTGTGTGTGTGTGTGTGTGTGTGTGTGTGTGTGTGTGTGACGCTGAGGGGACGTGTGTGTGTGTGTGTGTGTGTGTGTGCGTGCGTGCGTGCGTACGCGCGCACGCGCGCGCGCGCGCGCGCGCGTGTGTGTGTGTGTGTGTGTGTGTGTGAGGTTGAGGGGAGGTGCATTATGTTAGGGTTTTCCGCTGGTGCCTTCACAGTTTCTTTAGCTTTGTTGCTACGAAGCTGAATCAAGAATTTTGTTGATGAGGGATCAAGCATAGACAACCGAGGGCGCGCACTTACACACAACACACACACACACACACACACATACACACACACAACACACACACACTCACTCACTCACACACACACACACACACACACACACACACCACACACACACACACACACACACCACACACACACACACACACTCACACACACACACACACACACACACACACACACACACACACACACACATTCACTCTCTCTCTCTCTCTCATTTAATACGTCAATGGCAGATAAACTAGACCTGCCACTTATCTTACTTTTTTGCACCTTGCATCATGATTTTTGAAACCAACTAAGAAACAAAATGCGTTTTCTTTATTGATGAAAATGGAGGAGAAAAATAAAAAAAAAAAAAAAAAAAAAAAAAAAACAAGAACCAACACAACAAAGTACATTGACAAACTGAAACAAGATGCCTTCACCATCACTTCATAAAAGGGTTACAAACATCACCACTGGGTCTATGACTTCAAAGGATTCACGTCATGGCGACTTTGATATATCAAAATGCTTTACACTAGATCGCAATGGAGCGACGTACTGCAGGCTATAGGGGAGAGAGGGAGAAAGAGAGAGACAGACAGACAGACAGACAGAGACCAGAGACAGAGAGACAGAGAGAGATTACACATCTCAAAATAGTTCATGTTTAAAAACACATCAACAAAATACGCTTTCACAGAAAACTCCCAGCTCCCCAATAACAGGCGTTACAAAGACGAAGAAGAAGGAAGAAGGAAGAAGAAGAAGAAGAAGAAAAGAAGAGAGAGAGGAGAGAGAGAGAGAGTTAGAGAGATATATCAAAATAGTTCATGTTAAAACACATCAACAAAAAATACTTTCACAGTGAAACTATCAGCTCTCAAGAACAGGCGTACAGAAAGACGAAGGAAGAGAGATGAGAGAGAGAGAGAGAGAGAAAGTGAAGGAATTCACATGATCCACAAATTGCTCAGATTTGATAAGCACAACGGAAGAAATTTGAAAACAATTTTAAAGAAAGAAAAGAAAAAGAAGACAGAAAGTAAGGTAAGAAAAGAAAAAACAAAAACAAAAAAAAAAAAAAAAAAATACAAAAGGCACGCAAAACAGTCCAATCACGCAACGCATCATTAACAAAGATCAATACTGGTAAACAGAGAATCGTGTGGTTAAAAACGAATGATCTATCGTCTGAAAGCAACCACACAGAATTTGAAGATAATCAAAATCAACAGTTGTCTTTCTTGGTGAAGTCTCACTGACAACCGAAACGAAAATATTCGACATAAATGTCCGTTGAGTTAAAACACTTTCTGAGCAACCAGACGATTAATTTGTTTCATTAAAAAAAATAATGAATTTTTTTTTTTTTTAAAAACAAAAAAAAACCACACACACAAAGATCACGACTCAAACGCGTGTTCAGTAACAAATATACAAACGTAATGACAAGTAGTCAAACACGCATTCCGTGCGCATGCACCGACGCGCTGACGCGCGTTTCTCTCTAAGCATTCCCGCGCGCATACACCGACGCGCGCACGTGGGTTTCTCTCTCTCTTTCTCCCCTCCCCCCCCCCCCCCTCTCTCTCTCTCTCTCTCTCTCTCACATACTCTCTCTCCTCTCACTACGCGCTCGCGCGCGCGCGCGCGCGCCTTTACACATATAATCATACATACGAAGAATGTACAACTTTGCCTTAAATTAACGCAACTTCCTTTTTTTTTTTTTTTTTTTTTTTTAAATCAATGATTAATAAACTAGAAGCGCTCGGACAAAATATGACGTGACTCTCCCAAGAAATATGACGTGACGTGATTTTGCAAAGACGAGGATCAGTCGCACTGAAATGAAAAGGAAATAATATCAAAAATAGTAACAATAAACAACAAACAACTGACAGTAATTTCATTTGCCTCCTCTAAGGCATTATGTGCCCCCTCCCTCCACACCGCTCCCCCTACCCCCCATTCCATCCATCCCCCTTCCACGCTTGAACCCCATTCCCACCCCCCTACAATAATTAAAAAAAAAAAAAAAAAAAACTAAAAAAAAAAAGCTCTTTCTGCATTTTTTCCCCAGAGAGAAAAAGATGGCACAAACAATTTGAGCTGTATGAATACACACAGACAAGTTAGTTCAAAAAAAAAAAAAAAAAAAAAAAAAAAAAAACAAAAAAGGGGAAGAAGGGGAGACTAACCATCCAAACTAAATGACACCAAGGGGAGAAGACACGTAGAAATCATACGGGGAGTACTTTGACGCTCGCAGGATACAATGAAGTTGAAGCATAGTAAACCTTTTGTGTCTTTGATAATAATGATAATAATAATGATAATAATAATGATAATAACATAATTAATAATAACAATGATGAACGAGAACCGATACTAATAATTTCAAAGGTGGTGATGGCCGTTGGCAATAATGAGGACAATTGATGAGGTAATTATGCTGCTGCTGCAGTTGGCATAATGATAATAATATAATGAATTATAAAATAATAATATAGTAGTAATAATAATAGTAATAGTAATAAAATAATAATGATAAAACAACACCCATGCGTTTTAAACTACGAAGTCGAAGCCTCAGAAAAGGGAAGTTTAGAAAGGCGGGAAAGAGGGAGAAGGGGAAAGAACCGATGGGATGGACGTCGGTTGATGGCGGCAGGCGATAGGACCATCTCCAACATTTCTAAAAAATAAAAAAAAAAAAAAAAAAAAAAAAAAAATCGGAGTGCGTGGTAAATGAGCTAAGAGACAAAATATGGTAAGTATATATGTGACAAAAAAAAAAAAAAGTGTGTAGAAATCATAATGCTGTTTCCGTACTAGTGCACACGTCTCCATTTTTTTTATGCAGATTAAGTAAGATGTATTTAAGGGGGGGGGGGGGGGGGGGGGGGGGGGGGGGGGGGGGGGGGGAAGGAATCGTGATTTTTCAAACCTAAGGAGTACACGAGGGAGGGGTATTGATTTTCTTAGTCGTCGTTAAGGGGGGGGGGGGGGGAGGGGGGGGGAGGGGGGGGGAAGAGAAGAAAGGCAAATCTTGTAAATATAGAGATCCTTCGTAGGTTGCTCTCTCTCTCTCTCTCTCTCTCTCTCTCTCTTCTCTCTCTCTCTCTCTCTCTCTCTGCCCGAATAGTACATACATAATACATACATACATATCTATCTATATATATATATATATAGTGTGTGTGTGTGGGGTGTGTGTGGTGTGTGGTGTGTGAAAATATAGTGTATGGTCGACAACATATACTAGAAAGGCAACTTGTACAATAATAGCCACTACCAAAAATCACCACTACCAAACAACTCTCTAATCTCTGAAAGGAAAAATATATATAATAATTAATGATAGTATAATAGAAAGATAAAGGTGTGTGTGAATAACAGGTGTTAAACATTTTGTGCTTCTAATTTTGAATGAAACACAAAACTACAATAGGATGACCCCATAAAAAACTGCTGTGTTTTTCTGACAGAATTCTTGTGCGCGCATTTGTTAGTACAGAAGAAGATAGTAAGTCGACCAAGGAAAAAAGAAGTCATAATTACCTTTCTTTTTGAATGAAACACAAATTTAGATAGGTGACCCCGCAGCTAAAATGCTGTGTGTTCTAACAGAATTCTTGTGCGCGCATTGGTGTGGTGTGTTGTTAAGTCGTGTTTTAAAAAAAAAAAAAGTGTGTGTTTTCAAGTGAAATTTTGGTGTGTGTGGTGTGTGTGTGTGTGTGTGTGTGTGTGTGTCGTGTGTGTGTGTGTGTTGAAAAAACAGTCACCCTGACATCAAGACAATACTTTACGTTAACTTCGATGCCATAATGGCTTCCAAGTGACGAGTCAAAAAACAAAATAAAACAATAATTTTCAACCTTGAGACCCCAATGTTTGTGTACAATATTAATTATGATAACGACGCCGCTTACCTCTGGCTATGAGAGGTCAAAAGTTTCAAAAGGCTGTTGCTAGTTTGTAACTACTGCTTGCCCCCTTTTCAGCTGAAAACATTCAAATTAACGTATAACTCGATTTAAAAGAAAAACTGTAATAAGTGTTTTAATTAAAACTTCAATTTTATTAACTAGGTATCTTGATTCAAAGGGCTGTAACTACTGCCGTGCGATTGAAGACATCGCATGTATTAATGTAAGATCAGAAAAATAATGCTTTACTGTTGCACTGAAAACAAGTCATATAGTACTGTGTTTCACTTTAAACAGTTCACATAAATCAACGTATGATTCAAATGTTGTTTTTATTGTTCGACTGAAATCGTTTCACGTGTTATCATATAATTCAAAAGGTAATGTGTTGCTATTGGACTGAAAACAGTTCAGACATTAACCGCTGTTTGAAAAACACTTCATAAAATATTGTTGATTATTATTGTTGGACTGTTTTCACTCAAAAAAAAATTCACATATTAATGTATGATTCAAAAGGATGTAGCTACTCTTTGAAAACAGTTCACATAAAGGACTCTTGATTATTATTGTTCAAACTGTGTTGATATCAAAACAATTCATATATAAACGTATGAGTCAAAAGGATGTAACTACTGTTTGACTGTTTGGACATGAAAACGATTTACATATTAAAACGTATATTTTAAAAAGGTGTAGCTATTGTTTGGTTGTTTGGACACAAAACAGTCCATATATGAACCTATGAATCAAAAGTCGTCTTCATTCTGTTTTTGAATGGAAACAGTTCGCACATTATGATGTAATAAATTAATGCTGTTTAAATGTTTTTGAAATGAAAGCCATGCAACATCAAACTCTGAATCAAAAGAAATGTTGGTCACTTGTTTGACTATTTTGAAGCGAAAACAGTTCACATATTAACCTATGATTCAAACGGCTCATATATTAACCTATGATTCAAACGGTTCACCACATTTTTAACCTATGATTCAGACGGTTCACATATTAACCTATGATTTGAAAGTTCGCTATCACTGTTTCATTGTTTTTGGAATGAAAATGATTCACAAATTAACCTACAATTCAAAACTTTTTATCGCGCTGTTTGGCTATTTTGGAATGAAAACACCGCAGTTTAAAAGGTTATTATTGTTATTAAGCTATTTTTTTGACATTGAAACAGTTCACATATTAACCAGTGATTCACAAAGTTGTTATTATTGTTTGGCTATTCTGGAATGAAGATAGTTAGTTCACATAGTAATGGGTGAATCGAAAGGTTTTCATGACTAATCAGTTTGTATAAATATGAAACAACCCACCACTGTACTAACTACGATTCTTAATGTTGTGATTACTGCTTGACTGGGTTGCCAGAGTACACGGTTTTACACTCTTACATCTTTCGTGGCACGCTGCTACTATCACCAGATCCACTACAAACTGCTGGACCTACAAGAAACAAGAAAACTCAATGAAACAAAAACCTTGCGCGCACCTACCCTCCCCTAACCCCACTTTCATCACCCTTTCTCCTCGCCACCATCTCTACTCCCTAAAAACATTGAAGGCACTTTTTTGCTGTGCTGTCAACGTGCACGTGAAAAAAAAAAAAGTCATCAAAAACAATCAACATGGAGACATTGCATGTGACAGCACCGTTGTATATGTATAAATGAAATAAGTAAAGTGGGACAGGAGACGGATTGATCATGGGCAGTCGGTCGATAACTTTTAAAGGCAAGATCGACAGGGTAAGGGTTTAGGTCGCTGTATTGTGACAATGAAGAGCTTGTAATGTTCGTTACTAGCGAAATAACACTTAGGTAGAAAATATATCTGCGAGTTGAAATGGCCACCACATTTTGAATACGAATTCCTTTTACAGTTTGCATGCCTCTCTCTCTCTCTCTACTCGTCTCTCTCTCTCTCTTCTCTCTCTCTCTCTCTCTCTGGTGGACAAACTATCTCTTATCTTACAAAATATGATTTTCTGGCCTGCATGTATCTCATCTGACACCAATAAGACCAATGTAACTCCAATAACCATTTTTAAGGAAAAGTAACTGAGCAGAATATGCTTACAATATGATTTTTGGCCCCCCCCTGCACCCCCCCATCAATTTTTCCCCAATAAAATGTCCATAAATGTAATCATTACTATCATTTATTAAACCAATCCATTGAGGAAGCAACGTGCAAGATTTCAAAATCGTGTTCAAGATAATGTGAGTTAGCAAGCTCTGTGCTACGAAAAAAAAAAAAAAAAAAAAAAAAAAAAAAACTCATACCCAAGATATCTATCTAGTGTTACGTCTATGCTTGTCGAAAAAAAACAATTCACAAAAAAAAAGGGAATCTGCCTTCATCCCTCTTCACTTCACCCCCAAAAAAATGTTCACGGAGAATTTCATCAAAAGAAATGTTCACAGAGAATTTCACCAAAGAAATGTTCACAGAGAATTTCATCACAGAAATGTTCACACAGACTTTCACTTAAAGAAATGTTCACAGAGAATTACACCAAAAGAAATGTTCACAGAGTGTCTCGCCTATTTTGTTTTCAGGCATCACGCTCGTCCAGACACACTGCCAGCATCATTTCTTGAAATTTCGCATCCATTGACCAAGGAGCACTTTCCACCACTTCTCTTTACTTAAGTTTTCCGATCCTTTCACAAGGACTGCTGTCCACAACATTCCTGGCCATTTCTGATCCGTTTGCACAGAGACAATGCCCACAACATTCTTGGAAAGTTCTGGTGCCTTCAGCGAGGAGCATTTTTCACAACATCACTAGATCGGAAAGGCTGTGGTGCCAGTCTTGTGAAAATGTTAATTGGGTTTGTTCTTTTCTCCAGTTGTTGTTGCATCTGCGAACCGGGAGGAGTGGAGGAAGCTGGTTGCAGTCTTCTATGGCGCTCCAACGGTCTTCAAGACTCCGGGATAGGTGACTGGTAATAGGTGATAGATGTGTTAGGTACAGGGTACGTGGGCAGGTTTGAAGCGATCCTTTTTAATAGGGAAGTCTCCTTGCTTGCTCTGGGTGCTCTGTGTTGCCATCTCTGCTAGGCCATTGGTGTCAGTCAGCAGCAGTCATTTGGCAGCAAGAGTTACCCGACTTGTTTGTTCTTAACAACATCACCAGAGTTTCTCATCCGTTCATTATTGAAGACGGTCGGCAAGGTTCTTTGACTCATTTGATCGTTTATTAGGGAAAATTCACCGACTAGGTTCCGTTTGACAATGTTCGCGATTGCTCGAGCGTTCTGGTCGAATTACAAAGGAATATTTTTCTGCAGTATTTCTTGATCTCTCTGGTTCTATCTAGGAACTCTGTCCACGACCTATCATGAACTTCGTGTACGTTTATCGGAGAAAAAAATTATGTTAGAAAATACGGATCTGTATAGTGATCCGTTCTGTATCCGTGATTCGTTCAGAGGCCGGAATATTTATCTTTTCTTGTACTACGTGTACTTTTCAGTCTCTCTGTCTCTCTCTTTCTGTCTCTCTCTCTCTTTCTGTCTCTCTCTCTTTCTCTTACACGCACACACACACACCCACGCGCGCGCGCGCGCGCGCACACACACACACACACACACACACACACACACACACACACACACACACACACGTACACACACACACACACACACACACACACACACACACACACACACACACACAACACACACGTACACACACTCACACACACACACACACACACACACACACACACACACACACACACACACACACACACACACTAAACTATACGTTCGTTGTTTAGCCATGGCTCCACTACTCGTGGCGATGGAAGCCAAGGGAGGATGGAGAAATTACACAACAGGAAAAGGCAACACACACAAAAAAAATGATACAGAAAAACAAAGGAAATGGCATGGAAAGCAACAAAAAGTTTAAAAAAAAAAAGTAAGTATATGTAGGGGTAGGAGGAACGAGAGGAACGCAGGACAAAACAAGAAAGGTTAATAAGGAAAAGGTAGAAAGAGTAGAAAAGTCAAACAGACACAGACAAGTGGTAGAATTAAGTGGCAAAGGAAGTATACAGTACAATAGGCCTACAAGTAGAATTAGATTAGGAAAGAAAAGAATAAAAATAAAAGAGTTGAATAGAAAACAAAGATGGGGAAATTAGGCACAGATTGGAAACAGAGTAAAAAGTGGGAAAAGGTTAAGAACAAGTAGAACAAGGGAGGCAAAAACGGAGTAAAAAGGAGGGAAAAGGTTCAGAACAAGTAGAACAAGGGAGGCAAAAAAGGAGTAAAAATTGGGAAAAGGTTAAGGACAAGTAGAAGAAAAGAGGCAAAATTACCTTTTCCGACTCACGTGTGATAATCAAACACCCTCAACAGGATGAAAAGCAAAGGGTAGCCGGGACAAATGAGGGGGAGAGAGAGAGAGAGAGAGAGAGAGAGAGAGAGAGAGAGAGAGAGAGAGAGAGAGAGAGAGAGAGAGAGAAGAGATCGAGATTTCGAGATTTGCATAATGAAAATCTAATATATTCAAACAGCGACAGAGATTGAAAGGTCACGTACAACAGAGTCAGTGCACTTTGTATCACATGGCAGGACTGTTTGGGGGAATATATTTTTGGGGGGGTGGGGGTCGAGAAGGATGGGGGGGGGGGGGGGGGGGGGGGGGGGCGTGGCACCCGGATGGGGTGGAAAAGATGGTGATTGGGGAAGGGTGGATGGAGAGAGGAGGGAGGAAGCCTGACTACGGTGCATGTGTTCTGGGGTTTAAAAGGTCATAAATGCTGCCCATGCCCTAGTTTTGGCCGACGCTTTGCTCTTTCTCCACCCACCCCCACCCCCACCCCCACCCCCTCGCCCCCTTTCCTTGACTAACAGGCGCGGTTTGTGTCAGATTATTTCAAATGTACATCACTAACAAACACATAACGAACGCGAAGCTTTATTTTGAACGTAAAGCGCATATGTTATTATTTTCTTTGGTCTCTTCATTTCAGATGTTCGTAATATTAGCATCTACAGTCTGTCATACTGGCAGTGATAAAAATGTGTTTACATAGCTTTTGTAAGTCTTTTTTAGGGGGATGGGGCTAAAAAGTGTGTGTGTGGTGTGTGTGTGTGTGTGTGTGTGTGTGTGTGTGTGTGTGTGTGTGTGTGTGTGTATGATAATAATAATGTTAATCTTTTAGAGCGCCTATTCTCTAAAGATTAGGGCTCTAAGCGCTTTACATATAATATAATAAACACTCTCGTTTACCTAACGGACTGCCTACCTGGGTAGTGCCGACTGAAGAGCTGCCTGCCTGCGCATCATTCAGTCGTTTCCCGTGTCATCCGGTCAATATCGTTCACTCAGTTTCCTTATTTCTTTCATTTCTTTCCATTTATCACGCAGGGTGCATGCTATGTGCAACGTGTCATCCATACCAACGGCCAAACTGGCCTCCTCTTCCGAAAGTTGGTGATGGGATTTTACATGGGTGCAAGATGTTATGCGTGCGTTCACACACAGAACTTCGGTTTATAGTCTCATTTGGAAGGACTGTATGGGAAAAAGAGCCAGAATCAATGTTAACTCTGAGGGAAAAATCCACCTGCACCGAAACGGCCCGGCGGAGATTCGAACCCGCAACCCCCAGGATCACCAAGATTACGAGTCCGGCGCTCTACCACTGAGCTATTCCGGCCCCGGAATGTGTGTGTGTGTGTGTGTGTGTGTGTGTGTGTGTGTGTGTGTGTGTGTGTGTGTGGGTGTGTGTGTGTGTGTGTGTGTGTTGACCTTGATGAAAGTTGCTAATATTTGTTGGATTGTTTGGACAAAATAATCATCATTTTGCAGATATCCGAATAATGTAGAAGGACATAACTGTAACTGATCGGAACATTGAAGAAAAGTTCAATATGGTGATTAGGGAAATATGGCTGAAAACGCTAACGGCAGATTCATTGTCTTTACCGTTTAGTGACATCTTCACACGACGGGTGGCTGGGAAGTTTCTATCAATATTTATTGTTCCACTGTTGACGGTACTGTAGGCATTGTAATTGCTGAGAAACTGCCGACATTAAGTTCATTTTAACACCACCACCACCACCCCCCCTACCCCCCCCCCCCCCCCCCCCCCCCCCCCCCCCCCCCCCCCCCCCCCCCCAAAAAAAAAATAAAAAAAAAATAAAATAAAATAAAAAAAATAATAATAAATAAAATAAAAAACACACGCACACACACACACACACACACACACGCGCGCGCGCGCGCGCGCGCGCGCGCGCACGAACGCACGCACGCACGTTTGCACTCACATGCACAAACACATACACTACACACACGCGCGCGCGCACATATACACAGTCTGGACACAAACACACACGCATGTATAGCCATAAAAAGTGTGATGACATAGACTCACGTTATTCACACGTGAGTCAGAAAAGGTAGGGAAAAGGAGGACACAGAAAAAGGTAAGAAAAACAGCACCGACCAAACACACGCCTGAACCGTGCTACACTGGATCAATTCATGGACGGATCAATCATTAAATGGATAATTAGAACAGGGATGATCGATTGAGCATGGTGACCTAAGGCACAGGCTAAAATCTCAAAGCAATTCATCACCTTCGGGATGGAGCGAGAAGAGAGGGGGGCTCGAATACAAGAGATGAATAACACAATAAAGTGTCTTCAAACTTTCTGTTTGAGCCGTTTGGGAAGATGAGCAGCTTGAACCTCTTGAGACGGAAGTCATTACTGGAAACATACAGCACCAGCCTCAGTTCTTTTTTTTTTTTTTTTTTTGGTGGTGTCCCATCTTCTGTGCCACCTCAATGGTAGTCCATCCACGCCGCTCATTCCTACACCCCGTCCACAGCCGCTAACCGGCCAGTCCCACCGCAGCCCCGGCACCGGCACCGGCAATCCACAGCGAGCAGTCAATGTCAAGTCATCAAGAGGCAACCCACCGGAAGAGACACTGCACTGCTGCCGAGTCCATTTTCGGTGGTGTTCAGTGGCGCCTGTTCTGAAGCAACATATGCAGGACACCACCTACTAATCCCCCTACTAACGACATGAAATTGCTTAGTCGTGCGCGGAGCCGGCGTGAGTGAGCTCTCCCTCTGGAGGGCGTCACCACGTCCGTCCAACGACAGAACCCCCTCCCCCATGAACTCGCCGATACCGGTGACTCCCGACAGAATCAAACCAAGGCCACAGGCGTGATCCTGAAGATTTCTAATCATGTCTTTCAAAGACTGTATTTTTTACATGACAGTGTCGTTCCTATTCGGTCCAACTTCTTTTTCTCTGTCTCACGGTTGTAGGTTTTGAAGGGTGCAGGGGCAGCGGGCAGTCAGAAATCTCCTCAGTACTCTGATCCCAGACACAAGTCTTGCAGTGAGTACAGTCCTTTGATTTTCACCCTCAACTTCTCCAATCTGCTCTAGAACACCCGTCCGAGGAAGAGCCTTTGCACAAGGAGCCGTAGACATATGCATGCCCGTACCATGCAAGCACAGGTCCTTGATGTCCTTCTAGAAGAGGTTCTTGTCTGCCCAGCCTCGAGTTCCTTGTGTGAGAAGGGCAGAATCCGTCTGAAGCATCACTTTTCAACCACGTGGATTTCTCTCTCAAGATCTGCCGTCCTGTGTTGAGCTCTTGGAAACCACGGGGAAGGATGGATACTCTATCAGCAAGTATTGACCGGGGAATTATTTCCAAGGGGACTTCACCCCCAGCATATACGGGTTCCATACTATCAGATCAACAGACCTAATGGGCATGCGCACTCTGTCGCTCGGGGGCGCGTTCCATCTCAGAGATAGTGTCTTTGGACGTTGATTGGATGCCGTCTAATGACCAGTCAGCGTCATCACTGATTATGTCCCTTTGATTTGAACCTTTTTCTTAACCAACTGGTCGTTATGTGACAAAACCTTATTCTTGGTCATCCAATCACATGGCGCGCGGTATCTATAATTCATCCAATTTTATCTTTTCAGATAAACTGAGCCTCCTTCTGTTTGGACAACTCTTTCGTGAAGTTTGTGAAGGCGTGGCATGCTTTGCCTTTTCCCTCTGTATTTGTGCTGGAGATGTCTGAGCACAAAGGTGTATTCCCTTCTGGAGCAGCGGAGACACGTGTCGAAGAAGCATAGCCCAGTAACTTCATTGCAGGTGAAGACGACCATGAAATTCTTCAAAGATTAATTTTCAAAAATCTAATGAGAACGTTCATTTCTCTACTTAGAATGTTTTTTGTGCCACCTTTTGTGCTTTACGTCAATATCGTAGCAATCAATCAATCTTGTTGCTGGTGACAGTCCTGAGATAACCTCTGCTGTTGACGGACTATAATTTTAATCTTAATCTTAATTCTTGTTGCTGCAAGTCCCACCAAAGCTAAAGCAAATTTAAGGAGGTGTCAACGTTGTATTAAGACAATAGTGTGTATGCTGTTATCAGTCTGATATTTCATTTTTTTTTTCAGAAACGTTCAGAGATTTAGTTTAGAATCATTCAGTTGTCTTTGCTGTGTCGGCTATGTGAACATTTGCAGTTCAAGTCTTTCTTATATTGTCGCTCTCGTCTTATATTGTCGCTCTCTCCTCCTTTTCTTCTCTGTGAACAACAAGATATAGAAAAATCTCAAGGTGATTCTCATGACAATCGTAATCTGAAGGATCCTTTCTTTCCTTTTATCTCCAACTGCATATAATGCATGTACTCATGTACTCTTCGGAGGAATTCAACATGTACGATTAGTGTGATTTTAAATTATCGTCGAGTCTTCTGTCGATACTTTTCAGAAAAAAAAAAAAAAAGATCACAAATGTTCTTTTCCTTCTCGATTACATAAGTTTTCCTCGTTGTTTTTGTTTCAGTCTCAAGAGGGGAATAACTGTGATCCATTTTCAAAAAGCACCAGAGACATGCATGGTGAAATGAAAAGTCAATCCTCCACATATTTAGGGGCAAACAAAAAACCCCACTTTGTACACAGAAAACTCAAACGTCTTCAGTTTATCTCCGCTACAGATGGCAAGACAATGAGAAATTCGTCAAGGACCTCCGAACTTCCATTCTTTTGTCTCATAACATTGAGCTGAATTCAAGGACACACACTCAAAAAAAAAAGACCTCGACATCATTGGAAGACCTCCATGTGCCTGGAAGACCTCCCCGACTCCACATCCTTGCAAGACTTCCACATCCCTGGAAGATCCCCCAGCTCCACATCCTTGGAAGACTTCTACATCCTCGGAAGACCTTCACACCCCAGGAAGACACACCCCCCCCCCCCCCCCCCCCCCCCCCCCCAAACTCCGCATCATCGGAAGACCCTTCACACCCTCCTTGGAAGACCTCAAGCCTCTCCCACCCACACCCCCATCACTGATGCATCTGAGGCGGCGGAGGCCCGTAGGGCGAGTGCTGCAGCGCGGAATTGAACTCGTGGGCCTTCAGTCTCAGACAGGCCAGGCTGGAGCCCACGTGGGGCGCCGGCGAGTAGGCGGAGTGGTTGACCAGGGCGCAGCTGGAGGTGGTGGGGGCCGGGGTGGTGCTGTAGGCCGGCGGGGTCGCCCAGCTCAGGTAGTCGCTGTTGAGGGCCGCGGCGGCGGGGCGCGGGGTGATGGGCTGCTCGATGGGCGTGCTGTCCACGGCGCTCCGGGTTGCCGCCGCCGCCGGCACCCCCGCCGCCGCAGCCGCCCACGTACATGGTCTGCCGCTGGGCCATCAGGTTGCGCTCATTGCGCCGGAACTTGGCGCGGCGGTTTTGGAACCAGACCTGGTGGTCATAGAGGGTACACAACATTACTAAGAAGTCTTCAGTCAGTGGCGGGAAAGACGGAAACTTTTGTGTTTGTTTGTTTGTTTGTTTGTTTTAGCAGCGATCGCGGGTAGCAAATGTGGAGCCTGCGTTGAGCAGTAACTAGGATGGCAAGCAGCAAAACGTTTCCACAGCAGCAGCAGAACTAGTAGCAGTATTATTATTACTATTATCATTAGAAGTAGAAGTAGTGGTGGTGGTGG
>JADBJO010008325.1:20000-22500 GCA_016801955.1 Conus betulinus | reverse complement strand
GTGTGTGTGTGTGTTGTGGGGGTGGTGTTTTTGTGGTGTGTGTGTGTGTTGTGTAGTGGGTGTGTTTTGTGTGTGTGGTGTGTTTGTGTGGTGCAATGCGTCCGTGTCTGTGTGTGTGTGTGGTGTGGTGTTGTGTGGGTGTTGTGTGTGGTGTTGTGTGTGTTGTGTGGTGTGTGTGTTGTGTTGTGGTTTGTTGTGTGTTGTCGGTGTGTTTAATGTGGGTGGTGTGTTGTGTGTGTGTGTGTGTGTGTGTGTGTTGGTGGGGTGTGTGTTGTGTGTGTGTGCGCGCCGCGCGCCGCGCCTGTATTCCCATCTCTCTCTTCTTCTCCGTCACTCTCTCTCTCTCTCTCTTGGCGACCTGGTACGCTGCTGTTTTGCAGACATGGTTTTAAATGCAAAGTATAGTTGTACATATCCACTGCACTGTGTCCTGCATGTTATCAAATCCCACTCTTTGTGTCGTCGTCCTTCTTTCCCCTTCATACCCCAACCCCCCTTCTCTCTCTCCTCCCTGTCTCGCCTCCAACCTCTCTCCTCTCCTCTCTCTCAACAAAACTCTCTCTCCACCCAACACCCCTCGCCCTCCCTAGGTCTCGCTCTCTCTCCGTCTCTCTCTCTCTCCCAATCCTGTCTCACTCCCTCTCTCGCATCGCTGTCTGATATGGCTGCACAGGTTGAACTTGCTTCATTTGACTGCTATGTTGCTGTGGAGGTCTTAATTGTTGTTATTTTTCATAGATCTGACCCCCTTCAGATGGGGCCGTGGCCTTATTGCAATAACCCGTTCCTTCCTATTCTTCCATACATTCCTATTCTCTCATCTCTCCTCTCTCCTCTCTCCCCTCTCCTCTCTCTCTCTCTCTCTCTGTCTCTCTCCATCTGTCCCCACTCATTTACATTGTTTCAGTGAACTTGATAGTTTTGATGTTTGATGTTTCTTATTATTGTTGTTTATTTTTCACATTAGATCTGACCCTTCAGATGGGGCCTTGGCCTTTAATTGAATAAACCAGTTCATTCATTCTTCATAATCATTCATAGTCTCTCTCTCTCTCTCTCTCTCTCCTCTCTCTCTCTCTCTCTCTCTCTCTCTCTCTCTGTCTCTCTGATATGTCTGCACATTTTACATTGTTTCAGTTGAACTGATTATTTTGATGTTGATGTTTCTTATTGTTGTTTATTTTTCATAGATCTGACCCCTTCAGATGGGGCTTGGCCGTTATTGAATAAACCATTCATTCATTCTCATTCATCCATTCATTTTCATATTCTCTCTCTCTCTCTCTCTCTCTCTCTCTCTCTCTCTCTGATGCGATTCTTTTTCCGTCTGCATACCTATAAGCGCTGTATTGGTGATGCCCTCCCCTTTTCTATGTCCTTCCATTCTTCAGCGTTGTGCTAAAACTGGCACAATTGCACAATAAGGACAAACAGGGACTGGCTCAGGATGTCGCTATGTACGAATCCATTCATGAAAGGATGGATGTATGTATGCATGCAACGAGGCCAATACACACCACCAACAAACAACAACACACGACGACAAGAACAACAACCACAAGAACAACAACAAGAACGACAATAACAACAACAGCAACAACAGCAGCAGCAGCAGCAGCAACAACAACAACAACAACA
The DNA here is from genome assembly GCA_016801955.1 of Conus betulinus. NCBI lineage: Eukaryota > Metazoa > Mollusca > Gastropoda > Neogastropoda > Conidae > Conus > Conus betulinus. Next base: position 20,862 of record JADBJO010008325.1, on the reverse strand, counting down.
ACAGGAGCCAAATAGTTTACAAATACTTTGAATGATTGATTCCCAACATGACAAATTCCCTCATCATATACAAAAACAGCATGTCTCGCTTTGCTTGTTAGATCTTTACAACAAAAGTTAACACTTGATCTTAATTTTTAATGTTTGCATACATTTACCTAGAGGCATAAATTATTCCGTCATAACTCCAGTGTTCTCTCTCGCCCCTGAAAAGCTACTTTTTCTGACACACTTAGATTACTCTTCTGCATAGTTACTTTCAGTTGTAGGAAAAATTAGCAGTATTTGTAAACCAGTAATTGTGTCAGATAACAAAATAACGCCATCGGCCAGAAAGAGTATAAACAGTTGTAAAGAGACCTTCGTAAAACTAGGCTCAATGTTTACCATTATTTATGACTTCAAATGGTAATTCGTTCATTAATAAGCACAGAAAATAGAAAAGGTCTACACGCGTCACATTACTTAACTCCTCTAGTTATAATCTGCCAATTTCCTCCTACTTATTTTTTTATTTGAAAAGGTTATGCATGCTTATTACACATTTAAATAGTTTTACCATGAATATATTTTTCAGCAGACCAGAGAGAGAGAGAGAGAGAGAGAGAGAGGTGCTCTCTCGCCACACACACACACACACACACACACACACACACACACACAACACACACACACACACACACACACACACACACATACACGCACTGAGCGAAAGAGAACAGAAAAATAGAAGAAAATCGGCTTCAGAGCACCCCAGTAACCATTGACACGACAACACAGCCATACATCTGGCAGAGGGACGGTATTACAGCTTCCACGGAGTCCTGAAAGGTTTGATATGCACGTCACAAGGTCATTACCT
>JADBJO010008325.1:0-15000 GCA_016801955.1 Conus betulinus | reverse complement strand
ACACATACACAGACAGACAGAGGCAGACAGACACACATACACAGACAGTTAGACAGAGACAGACAGACACACATACACAGACAGACAGACAGACAGAGACAGACAGACATACATACACAGACAGACAGACAGACAGACAGACAGACAGACAGAGACAGACAGACAGACACACACAGACAGACAGAGGAAGGGGAGGGAGGCCTCTAGACTCTATCAGCTCCACTGATGTCTGATTCTCTCTGAACTGAGGTGTCGGAAATTGCAGGGGGAAAAAAAAACATCACAGTAGTAAAAATACAAAAAACGAATGTATAGAACATCACAGCACTTTTTTGTTCTGCACATTGGACACACATCCACCTTACCGTCTGAAGTAGTATCACCCACAGACTGCTGACAGTCATGCACACTTGTTGAACACCATATTACAGCGTAATATCGTGCATATATCCAGGAAGGATTTCCTGTCGTTTCTTTCTTTCTGCGTACGCAGGCTGATACTCCTGCAGCCACTGCCTGTATAGACAGGCAGTGGAGTTTTGTGTGTATGACCGTTTTTTTTTCATCCCGCCATTAAGGCAGCCATACTCCATCTTCGGGGAAGGTGCATGCTATGCGTAACGTGTCATCCATACCAACAGCCAAACTGGCCTTCTCTTCCGAAAGTTGGTGATGGGATTTGACGTGTGTGCAAGATGTTATGCGTGCGTTCACACACGGAACCTCGGTTTATAGTCTCATTCGAAGGACTGTATGGGGAATGGAGTCAGAACCAATGTTAATTCCGAAGGAAAAAAATCCCCCCTGTACCGAAATTCGAACCCGTAACCCCAGGATCACGAGTCCGGCGCTCTAGCAACTGAGCTATTCCGGCCCCAAGATTTCCTTTCGACCCCTTCTTCCTCAAGGAAGCGCTATCAGCAGCAACTTCAGGATATTAAAAAAAAAAAAAAAAAAAAAAAAGAAACAGAGAAGCGTGGGAACGGGAAGTGATTTAATTAAAGAAAAAAAAACAGATGCAAACACATGTAAGTATAGATAATACTCATAATACTCTTGGAATGTTCATCGAATATACCACCTGGATTTGAAACATGCAATCGGCCACAGAGTAATCACGCAATATTCGAGGTAAAGGAGCATCATCACAGAGGGTCGACGGGTGGGGTAGGGGTGGGGGAATGGGAGGGAGAATTTCCATCAAAGCAAAGTCCGTCTTGACTCATTCTGAACGAGAACAAGAATATTTCATTTGCAGTCTACCTGACTTTAGCATTTACAACGTACAAAAAGACCTATGGCCGTTGTATGCAGCAACGAAGTACAAGATTGTGGTCACATTGACTCACATCTGTGCGATGATCCCAAAAGCTTTTCCCACATCTGTGCGATGATCCCAAAGGCTTTTTTTCACACAGTTGAAAAAAAAAAAAAAACCAGGTTCCAATTAGTTTTCTCCAAAGCTGTTCTTTGGAATTTCGTCTGATTCTCAGCGAATTGAGAGAAAAAGTCGAAAAACAGAAGAAACAAATTCAAGAAAAAGAAAGAAGAAAGAATGAAAGAATGAAAGAAATAATGAATGAAAGAAAGACAGACAAGCAGGCAGACAGACAAACAGAAAGAAAGGAAGGAAGGAAGACAGAAAAAGCAGAATAAAATGAAAGAATGAATGAAAAAAAAGATAAAGGAAAGAATGAAAGAAAGAAATAATGAATGAATGAATGAGTGAAAGGAAGGAAGGAAGAAAGAAAGAACAGACAGACAGACAGACAGATTGACAGAAAGAAAGAAAGAAAGAGATAGATAGATAGATAGATAGATAGATAGATAGAGATAGATAGATAGATAGATTAGATAGATAGATAGATAGATAGATATAGATAGATAGATAGATAGATATGAAGAAAAACGTACAAAGCTTGCGATTGTTCCAGACGGGACCGTTGATGGCCGATTGGAAATACGTATGTCTTAATTAAACTCCTGCACAAAGTGCAGCATTATGTCACACATGATTTCTCACATTCCTCGCACAGTCTACCCATGTCATTTGCATAAGTCTTAATTTGATAAATGCTCTCCTGACAAAGAAAAAAAAAAAAAAGAAAACAAATAAACAAAAGATCCGTTCCTACATACTTGCAGAAACTGAGACTCATTGTTACCAAACAAACTTTCAAAACATTCTCTTCCTCTCCTGCAAGGTAAACTGCCTGCCCCACTCTGGAATTAATGTTGGATCAACATGGTGTATCCGCGCAATTCTCTCTCTTCTATTCCCATCCCCTGCCATTTTTTTACAACCCAAGACTGCGGCGAAGGAGCGAGTTTTGTTTTTCAACGGTAACACAGAGCAGAAATTCTAGCGACAGCAAAGTAAATAATCGAGGAAGGTAAAACCCCGCAAAACACCCGGCAAGTTATCTCCCCATCTCATCAACATTCTGGGCCTTCCCTCCCTCCCCTCCCTCCCACCCTCCCTCCCTCCCGTTCTACTTCTTTCCCCCACCCCCTTTCTCTCCCCCCCCCCCTCCTCCCCCCTCTCTCCACCGCCTCCCTCGACACTGCTGAAAAACTTCCTTCCTTCTTTCTTTTTTTTTTTCCTGCTGTCATTCTCTCCCTCCCTCCCCCTCCCGCGCTCCATCCCCCTCCCCTCCCCCCCCCCTCCCTCCTCTCCTCCCTCTCCACGCTCCTTCCGCCTCTCTCTCCCTCTCTCTTCGTCCCTCCCTCTCTCTCCTCTCGCTCTCTCTCTCTCTCTCTCTCTACCCTCTCTCTCTCTCTCTCTCTCTCTCTCTCTCTCTCTCTCTCTTAAAAAATCCCTGAAATGGTAGGGTAAAGCGAGTGGAATGATGATTCAGAATGACCCCAGAAGCAATGTCAGTCTCGTTTATGCATCTGCCTTGTGAATCCACGCGAATCTCGCTCTGTCCCCCTCTGCCTCTCTGTCTCTCTGTCCTCTGTGCCCTCTCTGCCTCTCCTCTCTCTCTCTCTTCTCCTCTCTCTCTCCTTCTGTCTCTCTCTCCTCTCTCTCATCTCGTCCAAAGTCCTCTCTCTCTCTCTCTCCTCTTCTTCCTCCAACCCTCTTCCGCTCCTCTCACTCTTCCCTCCCTCTCCCCTCTTCTCTGGGTCTCTCGCTCTCTGTCCTCTGACCTCCTCTCTCTCTCTCTCTCTCTCTCTCTCGCTCTCTGCTTTTAGTTCCTTCCCGAGAGATGCCTCCCGGATGCTTTTTTCCCCGAGAGAAAAAGCAAATTTTCTCTCCCTTGCTGGCGCACTGCGTGTGCGTGTGTGTGTGTGTGTGTGTGTGTGGTGTGTGTGTGTGTGTGTGTGTGTGTATGAGTGTGGTGTGTGTGTGTGTGTGTGTGTGTGTGTGTGTGTGTGTGTGTGTGTGTGTGTGTGTGTGTGTTGTGTGTGTGTGCGCGCGCGCGCGCGCGCCTCTAATTACAAACTTAATGGCCTTTTTGTTTATGTATCAACAGAAAGGGTAAACATGTTTCCTGAGCTCGGTATGCTGTTGAATATCTTTTTTAAAAGCTCATATCAAAATCGTTGTTTAGAGGAAAAAAACAACCAACCAACCAACCAATAGATCAATAAAAAATGATTTTGACTGACTGTCCGGCACGAATATATCCAACATTTCTTTGGTTCTGAGCTCTTTTAGGCAAAATTAAAAAAAAAAAAAAAAAAAAAAAAAAAAGAAGAAGAAGAAAGAAAAAAAAAAAAAAAAAAAAAAGGAAAAAAAAGAGGTTTGAAGATTCACATTGTATACCCAGACGCAACGTCGAATTTGTCGTTTTGATTCGACACAGTCTGTCCATCCTCCGACCGTCTGTCTGTCTGTCTGTCTGTGTCTGTTCAGTGAAGGAATGAGTAGCTTGCGTTGGGTGATGATGACTCAGACTGAATCCTTGGGGACACTTTCCAGTCGGTGTTTAGTGGCTGTATCCCGCTTTGCAGATACGCACAAACATCTTAATAACATCAGTCTCTCTGGGAGGATAGGTACCTCGTATTTGCCTCCACCTCCACACACACACACACACACACACACACACACACACACACACACACCCACACACGCACACACGCACGCACGCACGCTCATACCACACACACACACACACACACACACACACACACACACACACACACACACACAAGGACACACAGCAGAGAGAGAGGAGAGAGAGAGAGAGGTCAGAGCCCTACTCACCCCTACAATTGAATTGACGTGGCGAAATGGAGTGGGTGTGCCTTAATTAATCACTTCATTAAGGAAGACGGACAGGGCGGCAAAATGTGAACATTCCCGTGCAGACACAGACTCCATGGATGACCTTGGAAGAACAGAAAAGTCGAAATGAACACAACTGAACAAACAGAAACCGATTCAAAGAGCACCCTTCCTCCCTCGCCTGTATAAATCAAAGTCTTATAGCTTTCACGTTCACAAGCAATCAGAAAGAAGACGAGATCTGGGTTTCTTTATGTCCAGCTATCACACACACACACACACACACACACACACACACACACACACACACACACACACACACCACACACACACACACACTTTTTCAGGACTGCAACCACAGAGGTGAAACAAACAAACAAAAGAATAAATCAAACGAACAAACAAACAAACGAAAAAAGGCTCATCCCGAACATGAAACACAACCAGGATGGCTGGTATTCACATCGCTTTCAAGCATTGAAGCTGAACTATTGACATCTTTTAAGGCGGATAAGATTAGAGTGAGCCGCTGGCGCCACCTACTACTTTTCCTATCAGGGGAAGATAACGCCTGTCTTTCCTCTGCAGATAGTTATCTTTCTTCGGTGTATGGATCAAGATCATTACGCTATCTACGCATGCGTCGTCATTCGGTAGAATAAGCATCGTATCAAACCAAAGACATGTAGAGCTGAATCGATCGATGACAATAACTGCAAGCGAAGTGGAACTGTTGGCAGTACAGTGTCTGTATTACACGCGGTGATTTAACTATTGTTATGATGACTGATGGGGCAAAAATAGACCCGTACCGGAGTACACACACACCACACACACACACACACACACACACACACACATGAAACAAAAAGCTGAAGGGACCGCGGAGGAGAAGGAGAAGGAAGAAGAAGAAGAGAGGAAAGAAGAAGAAGGAAGAAGGAGGAGGAGAGAAAGGGAAAAAAAAGAGGAGAAGAGAAGAAGAAGAGGAAGAAAAGAAGAAGAAGAAAGAAGAAAAGAAAGAAAAGAAGAAGAAGAGAAGAAGAAGAAGAGAAGAAAGAAGAAGAAAGAAGAAAGAAGAAGGAAAGAAGAAGAAGACAAAGAGAGGGAGGAAAGAAGAACAGAAAGAAGAAGAAGAGAAGAAGGAGAAGGAAGAAGGAAGAAGAAGAAGAAAGAAAAAGAAAGGAGAAAAGGAAAGAGAAAGAAGAAGAAGAAGAAGAAGAAAGAAGAAAGAAAAGAAAGGAAAGAAAGAAGAAGAAAGAAAGAAGAGGGAAAGAAGAAAGAAGGGAGAAGAAAGAAAGAAAGAAGGAGAAAGAAGAAGAAAGAAAAGAAAGGAAGAAAGAAGAAGAAGAAGAAGAAAAAGAGAAGAAAAGAGAAGAAGAAGAAGAAAGAAGAAGAAGGAGGAGAAGAGAAGGAGGAGAGAAGGAGAAGGAAAAGAAAGGGAAGAAAAGAAGAAGAGAAGGAGGAAGAAGAAAGGAGGAGAAAGGAGAAGAAGGGAGGAGGAGAAGAAGAAGAGAAGAAGAGGAGAAAGAGGAAGAAGAAGAAGAAAGAAGAAGAAGAAGAAGAAGCAGAAGGAGGAGGAGGGGGAGGAGGAAGGAAGAAGAAGAAGAAAAAGGAGAAAGAGAAGAAGAAGGAAGAAGAAGGAGAAGGAGAAGAAGAAGAAAGAGGAGGAAGAAATGAAGAAAGAAGAAGAAGAAAGAAGAGAAGAAGGAAGGAAGAAGAAGGAAAAAAGAAGAAAGAAAAAACTCGAAGAAGAAAACAGAAGAAAGAAGAAGACGAGAAGAAGAAAACAGGAGAGAAGAAGAAGAAGAAGAAGGAGAAGAAGAAGGAAGGAGGGGAGAAGGTGAAGAGGAAAAGCAGTAAGAAGGAGGAAGAAATTAAAGGACAAGGTAAAAGAAAAAAAAAAAGAGAAAAACTCGAAGAAGATAATGAAGAAGAAGAACAGAAAGAAAAACAAAAAGGAGGAGGAAGAAGACAAATAACAAGGCTTTAAAAACAAACAACAACAGCAACAACAAACAAGAACAACAACAACAGCAGCAACAAACCAGCAAAATTAAAAAAAAAAACTTTAAAAAACAAGCCACCAAACATAACTCAAACCAGAACCAAGCCAGCAAAACGAAACAAAAACAAAACAAACTAACAAACAAACAAACATGCAAGCCCGCAAACCAGCCAGCAAGCAAGGCGGAAAGCACGCGCGCCACCAGACGCAGAGGCAAGTGCGAGTGAGGGGCAAGAAGAAGTATTAGACAAGTACCATTTGACATGCCACCGAGGCCAAAGATAACGACACGCTCGAAGGAGTACGTAGAAGAAAGAACGACTTACTGCACAGACAGTTAGTTAAGTCAGGGGAAGTCACTCACTCTGCTTTCGACAGATGATGAAGTCTAGAACGGCGAGGTTGGAAACAACAACGCAGTTTTCAGTTAGTTTACGTCTGACGACTTGATGGGTTGGGAAAATAAGAGAGAGAGAGAGAGAGAGAGAGAGAGAGAGAGAGAGAGAGGAGAGAGAGAGAGAGAGAGAGAGAGAGAGAGAGAGAGACAGAGAGAGAGAGCGAGAGACGGTGGAGAGCGAAGCTACTTCAGGACCAGGGAACGGACGGGAGGGCTGGGGTGAGTGGGCGGATGGGGGTGGGGGGTGGGGGGGGGGGGGGGGGTTGGGGGGTGGAGAGGGCTAGGGGGTTCGGGAGGGGGGAGGGAGAGGGAAAAGTAAATTAAGTTGTCGCGAGTGAGCGAGACAGACTGACAAGTGCTCTCCGTGACTGAAATCTGCACCTCTGTGGTTCTAGACTCTCTGGATCTCTCTGTGTCTGTCTGTCTGTCGGTGTCTGTCTGTCTGTCTGTCTGTCTGTCTGTCTGTCTGTCTGTCTGTCTGTGTATGCCTGCCCAAATAAACAGTGTTATGAGTGCATTTTTATATATATATATTTTTTTTCAGTTTTCAAAAGCGTTCACCCAAATGATTCCCGCCGCACGCTACGACCACTGCAGCGAACCATGAAACATGTATGCCGTGAACACACTTGAAGCAAGGCTAGATGTTTTGCTTGTGTGTGTGTGTGTGTGTGTGTGTGTGCGCGCGCGCACACACACACACACACACACACACACACACACACACACACACACACACACACACACACACACACACACACACACACGAACGCACGCACGCACACATACACACAAGAAAGAAATGGAAGAGGTTCTTTCCACCTATTGTTGTTTATAATCACAAATTATCCATAGCGTGTATTGGTTCGTTCTTTCATTCTTTCGTTTGTTTTTTTAAAAAGGCGTATCTCTTTTAATAATCCAGATGAAAAGAGGAAAAAGATGTGTTTGAGTACTTAATAAGTGCGTGCGTGCGTATGTGCATGTGAGCGTGCGTGCATGCGCGCGCAGACATGTGTGGTGTGCGTGTTGTATGTGTGGTGTGTGTGTGTGTGTGTGTGTGTGTGTGTGTGTGTGTGTGTGTGTGTGTGTGCGTGCGTGCGTGTGTTGCACGCACGTGCTTTATTCGTGCTTTGTGTGTGTGTGTGTGTGTGTGTGTGTGTGTGTGTGTGTGTGTGTGTGTGTGTGTGTGTGTGTGTGCGTGCGAGCGTGTGTGTATGTATACATTTGTGTAAATTGCGCATGGTAGGATGTTCTTTAACCGGCCAAGAAAAGGTATATAAAAGATTCTTTTGTTTTATCTATTTGTTTATTTGTTCATTTTAAGTTTGTTATCTCAACGCGGAAGCAAGCAAGCGCTTTTTTTGTTTTTGTTTTCTTTTTTGTTTGTTTGTTGTTTATTTAAAACCAGTTTTGACGCTGTTGACACATCAGAGAAGGAACCAGAAGCGTAGAAACCACAGCCTTTTGACCCTAGTAAACAGGACATGATGAAAATGGTTAATTATGGCAGCAGCTAATATTCTCTAATATTCCAGACCTGTTTCAAACCAGTCTTTGGAAAGACAACCACAGCCAGATCGTCTGACATCGGTTACACCCAAGCCGACCGCAAGGATCAGACCCGTGGACATTGACGCCTGTCGGGATGGTGATATAATTATGGATGATATCAGTGCGCATGCGCGCGAAACGTTGTAAAAATGTTTTTGTCATGAGTGCTAGTGATTTGTTTTCAAGATGACCTCGTTTGATCCAAAGTGAATAATAACCACGAAGCAAGAACACTGGAGATAATTGCTGATAACGACATCAGTGGGAGATCATTACGGATATAACAACATCGGAAAGATTGTTTTACATCGATCCATCATAGGAGATAATTGCTGTTAACGTCAGTGGCAGATAGAATTGCTGATGTAACAACATCAGAGATAATTGCTGTTCAGTGGGAAATGAGTGCTGTTATAGCCAACATCGGCCATGATTGCTGTTAACGACAATCAGTGAGAGATAACGATTGGTATGACAACATGGGAGATAATTGCTGTTAACATCAGTGCCAGACAAAAATGCTGATTGCAACAACATCGGAGATATAATTATTGTCAGCAACATCAGTGGGATACGATTGGAATTGCAGCGCCAAGAAGACTGAGAGGGAGAGACAGGGAGGGAGGAAGGGAGAGAAGGGGGGGGGGGGGAGAGAGAGAGAGAGAGAGAGAGAGAGAGAAAGAGAGAGAGAGAGAAACAGTGTCTGTGCAGGCAGAGACAGACAGAGATAGAGACAGAGAGACATAGATACACAGACAGATAAACAGACAGATAGACAGACAGATGGACACACACACACACACACACACACACACACACACACACACACACACACACACACACACACACACACACAGATAGAGACAAAGACAGAGACAGAGAGACAGACGGATGGATAGAAAGACAAACAGACAAACAGACAGACAAACAGACAGACAGACAGACAAACAGTAAGTGCTAGAGACAAAGACAGAAGGAGAAAGGACTCACGTGGAAGGGTAATAATATCAGAGAAATGAGGGAGGGAAGGGGAACAGAGATGGTGAGGTTGGGGCTAGCAGGGTAGGGATGGGGGTGTAGGGATGGGGGTGTATGGATGGGGGGGTAGGGGTTTAGGGGTGGGGCGAAGTAATAAAACCTAGAGAGAGTGTCATGAAACTAACTTCGAGGGTCATCAGGTTGAAGATGACGGGGGAAGGGAAACTCCCCTCTCCCCTCCACCCCACCCCCACCCCTACCCCTCCCACCACCACCTACACCGCTACACCCTTCCTCCTACCCCTTCCTCCTCCTCCTCCTCTTCCTCCACCCCTCCCTCTCTCCCCACTCTCTATTCCTTTCCACCCCTCTCTGAACCCCCTCCCCCCCTCCCCCCCCCCCCCCCCCCCCCCCCCACCCTCCGGCCTCTTCCCAGAAGAGCAACGTGTTTTGGGGGGGGAATGGGGTGGGGGATATAGAGGGTGGGGTGGGGGTGGGAATCTGTCATTAAAGGAAACCACAGGGTGTAGGGCTTTTCTTTTCTGGTTTTCTTTTTTTTTTTTTTTTTTTTTTTTTTTCTCTTTTCTTATCTTTCTTTTTCTTTTCTTTTTTTTATTTTTTGTCTTTTCTTCTCTTTCTTCATTTTTTTTCGTTTTCGTCCTTTCTTTCTCTTTCTTTATTTTTTGTCTTCGTCTTTTCTTCTCTCTTTCTTTCTTGTTTGTCTTTTCTTTGTCTTTTTTTCTGTCTTTTTTTTTCCCTGTCCCAACCTGTGCGCCATCTCAGAGGCAGTGCACCCACGCCGCTCATTCCGACACCCCATCCACAGCCACAGCCTGGTCGGCCCCGCCGCAGCCCCGGCACCGGCATTCCACAGGGAGCAGCCAATGTCAAGTCGTCAAGAGGCAACCCACCGGAGGAGACACTGCACTGCTGCCGAGTCACTTCGGTGGTGTTCAGTGGCGCCTGTTCTGATCTAACATACGCAGGACACCACCTACTAAGCCCCCTACTGACGACAATAATTGCTTAGTCGCGGAGCCGGCGTGAGTGAGCTCTCCCTCCGGAGGGCGCCACCACGTCCGTCCAACGACAGCCCCCATGGACTCGCCAATACTGGTGACCCCCGACGGAATCAAAATCAAGGCCACAGACGTGAAGAGGACATCGAAATTGAGGTCACCATGAGAGCAGGGCATGAAGGGCCACAGAAATTGAGACTTTTTTTTTTTTAATGCTGATCGATGAGAACGAGGATGATTAAGATGATGCTACGGATTTCCATTTCGGTCTGAGACTACATGACAGGGCTGTACTCTACGCTTCCTTCATAATATATCCCGGCATCAACCAGGCCCGACAGATACAGGCACCTGCAGTGTTATTAAAAAAAAAATTGAGCAACACTCGCATCCATTAAATGGATGAAACTCGACTGTGTGGTCCCAGTCTTCCCGACTGAGTCCGCAGCAAACTTAATTCTGGGTAGGAGCCAGTCGGGGCAGAAAAACCCACATGATTCTGATGGGATTCGAACCCACGACCCCCCCCCCCCCCCCCCCCCCCCCAGCCGCGTCTTTTCTATTCTTTCTTTCTTTCATTCATTTTCTTTTTTCCCCTTTTTTTTTTTTCTTTTTACTTTTTTTTTTTTTTTTTTTTGGCTCTCCAACCTCCTGATTACAACAGTTTCTGTTTTTTTCCTCTTTTTTTAAATTTTTTTTTTTAGATGGGGCAGCGTCTCCATCCTCCTATTTTTTTCCCCACGTTATCTTTTCTTTTTTTTCTTTTCTTTTCTCCTCCTCTTTCCTTCCCCATTGACTCTCACGCACCATGTAGATTTGCCGGTTCCGTTATATCACTGATGTTTGCCTTTTCCTTTTCTCTCTCGTTTTGCAGGGGCACTACAGTCAGTTCCAGCCAATGGCACCGGCTCTGAGAGAATGTAGGAAAAAAAAATGGGGGGTGGGGGGGGGGGTGGGGGGGTGGAGAAAAGAAAGAAAGAAAGAAAGAAAAAAAAAAAACAGGAGAACTGTTGTCTGCGTCATTCGGCTTATTCTCTGTTCACTCTATGGGCTCAGAATACGTTTACTGACAGAGTTGCTTCCCCTCTAGCCCTCCCCTCTCGCTCCCTCCCTCCCTCCCTCCTCCGATTCGCCTTCTCTTCTTCTGCCCCCCTCCCCCCTTTCCCCCTCCCCCCCTCCCCCAGCCATCCTGCCATCCCTCTTCCTCCCCCCCCCCCATCTCCCCCGCAGCCACGACAAACATGTGTGACATGGGAATATGAGAGAGAGAGAGACAGAGACAGAGACAGACAGACAGACAGACAGACGACAGACAGAGAACAAAGAGAGACAAAGACAGAGAGCGAGAGTGTGTTTGTGTGTGTGTGTGTGAGAGCTAAGGAGAGAGGGAGAGACTATCACACACACACAACACCACACACACACACACAAACACACACACACTGACCACAGAGGAGAGAGACACAGAGAGCGAGAGACAGACAGACAGACAGAGCAGAAAGAGACACAGAGAGAGACAAGACAGAAGAGAAGAGAGAGAGAGAGAGAGAGAGAGAGATGACTCTCTCTTTCTCTAAACACACACACCAACAGAGAGAGAGAGGAGAGAGACTGAGAGAGAGAGGAGAGAGAGAGAAAGAAGAAGAAAGAACGAGAAAGGGAGAGACAGACCAGACCCACGAAGACAGACAGAGAGCGCAAGGGTGGGTGGTGGTGGTGGTCCGGTACTGGTTGAACGTTTCCACCTTTACCCAGGAAGTTATTTCATCAATGCCGCCACTCGCTGAATACCCCCCCAAGACAGGAAAGCACTGCACACGTGCTGGTCCTCCCCGTCCCTGTCGGTATGTGTGTCTGTCTGGTCTGTCTGTCTTTCTGTCTGTCCGCCTGTCTGTCTTCTGTCTGTCCGCTGTCTCTCTCTCTCTCTCTCTCTCTCTCTCTCAGGCCTCCCCCGCCTCTCTATCTCTCTCTCTCTCTCCGTCTGTATATTTTTTGTTAATGTCTCTGACTTTCTGTCTGACTATCTCGTTTGTCTGTATTCTCTGTCTTTCTCTGCCTGCCTGCCTGTGTGCCTGTCTGTCTGTCTGTTCCCTCTATCTGTTTTGTTTGTTTTAGGTTTTGTCGATGTCATTGTCTGTCTGTCTGTCTATCTGTCTGTCGGCGTGTCTGAGTCTGTGTCTGTCTGTTCCTGCCTGCTTGTCTGTGGTCTCTGCCGGTGTGACTGTCTGTCTGTTGGGCTGGCTGGCTGGCTGGGGATGGCTGGCTGTCGTCTGTCTGTCTGTCTTTCCGTGTCTGTCTGTCTGTCTCTCTCTCCTCTCTCTCTCTCTCTCTCTCTCTCTCTCTCTTATCTCTCTCTCTCTCTCCCGATCGCTCGCTCGCTTCGTTCTCGTTCGTTATCTATCAGTGTGTGTGTGTGTGTGTGTGTGTGTGTGTGTGTGTGTTGTGTGTGTGTGTGTTTGTGTGTGCGTTGTGGTGCGGTGTGGCATGTCTGTGTGTGTGTGTGTGTGTGTGTGTGTGTGTGTGTGTGCGTGCGTGCGTGTGTGGCGTGTGGTGTGTGTGTGTGTGTGTGTGTGTGTGCGCGCGCGCGTGTGTGTGTATGTGCGTGTGGTGTGTGTGCGCACGCGCGCGGGTGTGCGTGTTATGTGTATGTGTTCTTCTAAATTCCATTCTTCATTTCTTTGCCTTGCATTTTCTTACTGTTCCCCAAGCTTGCCATTGGTCATGTTCTGTCTTCATTTCGGGCTGGAAGCTTGACACTAAAACCTCCGGCTCCTTCTCTACGTGCTATTGCTCTGAAACCCACTGCCATGCGGCCTTATGTCTCTCCTCTCTCTCTCTCTCTCTCTCTCTCTCTCTCTCTCTCACACACACACACACACACACACGCACACACACACACACACACCACACACACACACAACACTGGTACTTTTAAGAATAATTAATAATGATGGTGATGTGATGATGATGATGACGATAATAATAATGATGATGTGATGATGATGATGATGATGATGATCTATCGTGTTCTGCTGTACTGGACAACTGTGTGTGTGTGTGCGTGCGTGCGTGCGTGCGTGCGTGCGTGTGAGTGTGTGTTATGCGAAAATTCATTTATGTGGGTTTTCTTCTTCTCTCTTCTTCTTCTTCTTTTCTCTTTTCTTTTCTTCTTCTTCTTCTTCTTTTCTGTCCCAGCTTTTCGTTCCCCCTCAGTGACATTTGCAGCCAGCATGCCACTCATTTGAACTCTTTCAGTTCTGTCCACAGCCACAGCCCGATCCGCCCCGCCTCAGCACCAGCACCGGAATCCCACAGGGAGCCAACTATGTCAAATCGTCTTGAGGCAACCCACTGGAGGAGAACTGCGCTGATGCCGCGTTTACGACAACTTTCAGAAGACTCCAGATTATCTCCTTCTTTGTTCTGTGTACTCTGTGTTGTTATTTCTGCTAGGCCATTTTGGTGTCGTAAACAACATTCGTTTGGAATTATGGGCCGGTAATTATTTCATCGTGGGAGCAAGAGTTACCCTACTTGTTGTTATTTTCCAACTAGTAGAGTTTTCGAAAATATTCAAGGATCGAATAGACCAGCCTCACAATAGAGAGACAGTATGTATTTTTGACAACGAGAAAGCAATGGATAATTGATTGTTACCAAATTAGCTAACACCAATCCATGAATATGAAGAAACTTTATTCATCAAGTACTGCGACATAGATCTACTTATCTATGGATCAGGCACACTATCTGTAAGTAATGCGTTTCGTTCCCGAAATAAATCAGGGTATGCAAACGGTGCATTACACACAGAAACAAATCATGACATGTAACTAATCCTTCAACTACCCTTTACACTCATGACGTGTAAATGAGGGATTACATATTGCTAAACCATTCACGCTGATTTAAAAAACAACAACAAAAACAAAAAAAAAAAAAAAAAACACGCGTATCCACTTCCAAATCATCAAATCACAATGTTAAACAACATGGGGAAAGGGAAGGGGTGGAAAGGGGGGAGGGGGGGGGGGGGGGGGGGGGGTGCAATCGGCGCCCCGTAGTAAGCAAGCCTCAAGCACAGGCCTACGCCTGAATTAGGATTTTGCACTGAAACACGATGTAAGCGTTTTGAGGCCTACCATCGTTTCAGCAGCACTTAATAATGTTAAATTGATAAGTATTCAAAATAACCAACTCCAGAACCAATTATTTCGCTTGTTTGTGGGTGGGGCCGGCGGGGGGGGGGGGGGGGGGGGGAATATCCAACGATGAAATCACAGACTATCTTCAGTACATGACCTTTCCCTCATTAATTGACGTCACATTTCAAGTCATTGCACCCACCCGTGATCCCCCTGTCTTTGCCACCCCCTACCCCCCCCCACCCCACCCCAAAAATAGTCCCAATTCCTTTGACCTAAATATGGCTTGTACCTTGATCATATGAAAGAAAATTAGGAGAATCAACTTTCAGACACAATAAAAAAAAAAATCTTATAACAGTCCAACTGCGCCATTCTATACATACTCGGCCCTGGGCGCCATACATTTTTGGTGTGCAGCCACACACACACACACACACACACACACACACGCACACACAACAGCCATCAAATATCAGACCTCCTTCTCCAAACAGTAAGCGAGCATCTCACGAATTGAACCTGCCGCTGTGATTATATAGCATGTAGGAGGAACTGTTTGAGGGGGGAACACTGGGAGGGAGAAGGAGGGGTAAGAAGGAACATGACGGGTTAGTAAGAGAGGAAAGGTTTGGGTGTGTCGGGGGGAGGGGGAAAGAGGGGGACGG
>JADBJO010008324.1:84897-97976 GCA_016801955.1 Conus betulinus | reverse complement strand
CGCGTCGCTTTTCCCCCTCGATAAATCTTATGCGAAGAGACTTACTAGGGACATGCGTGCACAACGGCGTTCAAATGAGGATACTTTGTACAAAACTATCTCTGACGATGTCTTTCAGATGTCCAATAGGTTTATTATAATATATATATATATATTATTATTATTATATAGAAATATATATATAATTATTAATATTTGTTAAAATAGTATGGTAAAAGAAAGTTTTACAAATCATCCAGACTCTGTTCGAGGAGCTGTCTCCTTGTATATTAATCAATATATATATATATATAATATTATATATATTGAATTATAAACCAATCGATCCTGGAATTCATTAGTTTATTATACACACACACACCACACAACACACACACACACACACAAAATATATATAATATTAATATATACTATAGTATTCGATATTATAAAAGAAAAAAAACACAAACAAACAAACAGAAAACAAAAACAAAACAAAAATATAGAAAACCCCCTGAAAGAAATCATCCGTTTTTTTTCGGCAAACACAGCTTCGGTACTGATAAAATCCACATGAAAGACAAATAAATACGGATAAATAATGATTATAAGAAACACATACGTAAACGAAGTGGGTACGTGTTTAAGTAAAGGTAGGTAGCGTGTGTGTGTGTGTGTGTGTGTTGTGTGTGTGTGTGTGTGTGTGTATAGGGGGTGGAGGGACGGGGTCGTGTACGTGCGTAGGTGTTGTGTGTGTGTTTGGGGAGGGAGGGGTATCATATATGGATACACAACAAAATGAAAAATTTGATTGAAAAAAAAGGTATTCACATAAACTGCACAAAGTGAACAGAAACACACATGAAGTACGTATCCTAACCCCTGTTCAATATATGTCTAGCAATCCAAAACACCCAACCGACACACAGATGGGTCATTCAGTCAGCCAGTCAGCGACGGAGCAACCATTTCGCATAAGTTCCCATAAACATACAGCTCGAAACAAAACAAAAAAAATGACCAATTACATATTTCAGGACGATTCCTTGAAACAAAAAAAAAATCATTGAAATTCATTTATTCTGCAATTTTTCGTCAATCACCCCACTGCCATCCCATCCCCAACCTTAAACAATCTCTAGCAAGGGAGGATACTTTCTTTGAAAAAAAATAAAAGGACATGATGTCAGCTGCGCCATGAAAATCTACATTTATAGGAGGGAAATACGTAGGGTATAATAATGTTACATGGAACAAAAGACCACGATTTCAGACTTTTCTACTGAACAACCATTTATCTTAATTCTTAGAACCTCCACCCTCCTCACCCCTCCCACTTCTCTGACTCTTGACCACGTTTATCCTGCCCCATCTCACTCCTTTTTCACCTGTATCTATGAATTTAAAAAAAAAAAATCTTTTCCAACTGGCCTAATCATTGAAGACCGCCCTCACCACCCCACCCCTCATTCCTCCAGAAACTCTTGAATCATCCTTCGATCCGATCCCCTCTCTCCTCCCGACTGTTCTGATCATGGGAATCCGCTTCCCCCCCCCCACCCCCCCCCCCCCCCACCCCCCCCCCCACCACCCCCCCCCCCCCCCCCAACGCCGCCCTCCTTCTACCCAGTTTTCCTCCATATTGTGATCCATTGAAAATGCGAGGAGTGTGTGGGTGTGTGTGGGTGTGTGTGTGTGGTGTGTGTGTGTGTGCAGTGTGTGTGTGTGTCGTGTTTTTTGGTGTGTGTGTGTGTGGTGTGTGTGCTGGTGTGTGTGTGTGTGTGGTGTGTAGAGAGGTGAGAGAGACGAGAGATAGAGTTGAACACTTTGATATTTCATTGTCGTTACCAAAGAGGAAACAGTCAAAACAGGAGAACAAAAACAGAAAAACAGAGAACAAAAACATTTCCTCTTCCTTTTCTGCAAAACAAATAAAACACTTTCATTCGTAGTGGTGTATCAAATCCAAAGTTAACAAAAACAAATAAATTCGTAACATTTCGTTATGTCCTCACCTCACGCACAGAAGTAATGCAGTAAGTTTTAAAAAAAAAAAAAAAAAAAAACTTCAGACTGACTCGACCATCCATTCATCAAATGATGACATTGTATTTTTACTGATCTCTTCAGCATGAAAAAAAAATAAAATAAAAATACGACTGACTCGAGCATCCACTCAATCAAATGATGACATTGTATTTTACTGATCTCTTCAACATGCGATGAATGATTATATTCATTCAGATATCTCTTATAATGTATTATCTTAAATTCCACTATCCTTCATCCATCTAGTTTTCAATGCTTCCGCGATGAATTCCGTAAATGAATTTAATTACAAGTTCATCATCTGATGATAATACGCCAGCGACATCTTGTCTTTTCGCTTATCTAACTGGAAAAAATGAACAATTTGTCCGCACTTCATTTTAAGCAGTACAGTGGAACAGAAAGTGTTCTTCGTTATCAAAACATGCAGGACAAGGGGATTCTGTGGATGTTTCACATTCAAACCTTTTGTTTGCATTTAAACCTAAAGGTCTCAACCTAAATCTTGCGTAATTTATTCTGTGCCATTTATCTGTTATGACATTGAGAGAGAGAGAGAGAGAGGGAGAGAGAGAGAGAGAGAGAGAGAGAGAGAGAGAGAGAGAGAGTCAAATACTTCATCTGTTTGTTCAAGAACAAAGGAACACTTTTTTTCAGTCCTGAAAAAAAGAATGTAATTCAAATAGAAAATCCTTCGATATCTTCCGATGGACTGTGCAAGTTGCGTCCGCATTCAATCAACAAAAGGGCCGATGTTGTTCGTTCGCTGCGAACTCGTCTGACCCGAACGGCAACACGCAGCCAACGCAAAAAACGTCTACGGGACACCTCAGAACGACATTTCCTGGAAAACATGAATCTACTACAGGAAAGTAGCGACACGAGCGAAGATGCTGACAGGTTTGAGCGAGATTTTGCCATTGCTACACCTTTGTAGCCGATAATCGAGTCAAGGGTCCTGAGAACTGGGAACGATATATTGGGCGGGTACGTCCATCTTGTCTATGCTTCCTCTTTCATGTCATCATTGGAGGGTACATTTTTTCCCGCTGCTTTTTATAAACAACCTCACAGAGCTCGTGTCGCAGCCACAGCGCAAGTACGCGGGGGTAACAGTATCAGATCGCCATGCGGCCACCCACTGACGGGACACACTGCACTGCTGCTAAGTGATTTCGGTGGTGGCTTGTCATGCCTTCTCTGAAATTGGGGTTAGACAGGACGCCAGTTACTGAAAGGTCCCTACTGACGTCAGTCACCGGTCTGATTGTTTTCGTGTACAATGTTGTATTTGTCCTGTTTGGTTTCTGCTCGGGTTCAGTATATGAAAGCATAAACGAAGACAACACATACATATAGGCACACATGCACGCACACCCGCGCGCGCGCGCGCACAACACACACACACACACACACACACACACACACACACACACACACACGCACGCACGCACGCACGCACGCACACATACGTGCACGCGCGCGCACGCACACACGCACACAGACACGCACACATACACGCGCGCACACACACACAACACACACACACACGCGCGCGCGCGCGTGCGAGGTGGGGGGGGGGGGGGGAGCAAAAGAGCTGTTTTGACTTCATGCATCAGAGAGAGAGACATAGATAGATAGATAGATAGATAGATAGATAGATAGATAGATAGATAGATAGATAGATAGATATGATGCATGTTTGGATGGATTGATGGGTGGACGAATATGGATGGGTGGATAGATGGATGGATGGATCCCTGATTGGATGGATAAATCAATGGATGGATGGATGGATGGATACATAGATGGGTGGGAGATGAATGGATAAACGGATCTATGAATGGATGGATCAATGGATGGGACGGTCCATGGTCCATGGATGGATGGATGAATGGACAGATCGATGAATGGATGGATGGATGAATGGATGGACGGTCCATGGATGGATGGATGGATGAATGGACAGATCGATGGATTGATGAATGGATCGATGGATCCATGTTTGGATGGATGGATGGGTGGGTCCGTGGATGGATGGATCAATGGATGGATGAATGAATCGATGGACCGGTGTTTGGATGGATGGATGGGTGGGTCCATGGATGGATGGATGGATGGATGGATGGGTGGATGGATGGATGGATGGATGGATAGAACGAAAGAATGATCGACGGTAAGGGAGAAACCAAAGACTGACACGGTAATACAATGGTCGAAGAAAGAAGAGGGCACACAGGAAACTCCAAAAGGCACTCCAGCAAAGCAAACAGAAGCGATGGTTAACGCTGGAAAAATGCACGCACGGAAGTCTCAGCCAGAGGGGCTACGGTCCATGGCACCTCAACATCAGCCCCAGACTCTGATCTCCTCCATCCTCAGGTCTCTGTATATGACCTCGTTCCCTGGAATATTCAGACCTGGTGGAATGAGGGGGAACACGTCACGAGTTCATGCAAATCAGCGGTAAACC
Source organism: Conus betulinus (assembly GCA_016801955.1). Classification (NCBI taxonomy): domain Eukaryota; kingdom Metazoa; phylum Mollusca; class Gastropoda; order Neogastropoda; family Conidae; genus Conus; species Conus betulinus. Next base: position 93,475 of record JADBJO010008324.1, on the reverse strand, counting down.
AGACCAGAGAGAAGGTGCACATTACGTCAGCCGTCGAATTACTGTGTACAGAATCAGTGAACGTTCGTGCCATCCCTGGTCAACAAAATGTCATTGCACAAGCATACACGTGCAGCAAAACCCGCGTTTGAATATCCTGCCAAAAATTGTACTTGTGCTTTGTCCAGCAATGAAGTTGTGATTTATGCATGCCCGCATTGTGAGTGCAAGCCTTCGGAGAAAATCGAACCAACGCTTCTTATTTGTACACTGGGGAGAGTACTTGCAGAAATGATCAAAAGACATGTACGTGTAGAACTGTAAGAGTGTATACGGAGTACTAATCCTTTCAAGCATCCTTCAACAAATGTTAAACGGAACAGAAAACCAGAGTCCTAATTGTGAAGTAAGCAGTGTATCCTGCAAAACTTTTAAAGCTTTCCAAACTAGTGATTTGAAAATGGGAATCTTCCAAAAGCAGTGATTCAAAACTGTTAAGACTGCAAAAGCAGTGACTCAAAACTGGTAAGATTCCAAAAGCGGTGAGTCGAAAATGGTAAGCTTCTGAAAGCGGTGAGTCGAAAATGGTAATCTTTCAAAAGCAGTGATTCCGAAATGATAAACTTTCAAAAACAGTCATTCAAAAATGGTAAGCTTTTTAAAAGCAGTGATTCAAAACTGGTAAGATTCCGAAAGCAGTGATTCGAAAAATGGCAAGCTTCTGAAAGCAGTGATTCGAAAATGAAGCAGTGATTCGAAAATCGTAAGCGTCCAAAAGCAGAGGTTTGAAAATGGATTAGCTTGCAAAAGCAGTCGTTCGAAAATAATAAAATTTATAAAAACAGTGATTCCAAAACGGTAAGCTTTCAAAAACAGTAATTCGACAATGGTAAGCTTTCAAAAGCAGTCAATCGAAAATGATAAGCTTTCAAAAGCAGTAATTCCAAAACGGTAAGCTTGTAATGCAGTGATTCCAAAATGGTAAGTTACCAAAGCAGTGATTCGGAAAACGGTGAGCCGCTCGTCTGGCTGGCCTAAAGGCAGCATCGAGTGAATCTCAACAATAGTCTTGCGAGCGATCATTCCAATTCAGCTTGCAAAATGTGTTCGTGTGTGTGTGCATGTGAGTGGTGGTGGTGGCGGCGGTGGTGGCGTGTGCGTGCGTGCTTGCGTGCGAGCGTGCGCGCGCGCGCATGAATATGGTGTGAAAAGCCGCTGCTTATCTGCGTGTGTGTATATATGTAAGCCGCTGTGTGTGTGTGTGCGTGTGTGTGTGTGTGTGTGTGTGTGCGCGCGCGTGCGTGCGTGCGTGCGTGTGTGTGTGTGTGTGTGTATGTGTGTGTGTGTGTGTGTGTGTGTGTGTGTGTGTGTGTGTGTGTGTGTGTGTGTGCATGAGAGAGCGAGAGACAGACCGCTCTTTACATTGCTTTTCTTCTGACGGCTACTCACACTTGGTTAGAGTTCTGCGAATGTTGGCTTCATCATCTAAAAGTCCTACGTCACAATGGGCTTCCGATGCTTGCATTGCCTTCTGTGTGGTGATGGGTCTAAGGGTTAAGTCTCTCTCTCTCTCTCTCTCTCTCTCTCTCTCTCTCTCTCTCTCTCTCTCTCTCTCTCTCTCTCCACCCCAAATATATACCCATCTGATAAAAGAACTCTCTGTCTCTCTGTCTCTCTGTCTCTCTCTCTCTCTCTCTCTCTCTCTCTCTCTATATATTATATATATATATATATATATATATATATATAATTGACTAATAAATTCCAAGGATAAGTAACCAAGCACCATTCCAGCAACTTACAGAGCAGTTTAGTGTTGCAAAGACTGCAAGAAATATTGAATTATAAAACAAAACTTGCTCTTATGTCGTAGAGTGTAGAAATAGGGGGAGACAAGCATTCGTATCTGTTGTGGCAGTTTAATTCTGCCTAACTAACAGTATGTGCTTGGGAGGGTGAGTGGGGAATAATAAATGCTTCTCAAATGAGTTTTCAGCAAGCTTATAGTCTCCAAGGTGGAGACACTCTCCAATCGGGAGGAAACTCACTAACATATATAACTCCTGGTCAGATACCGGTATTTCGAAACCTGATTGTTCCTCCTCTACGACATAAGAGCAAGTTTTGTTTTAAATTCAATATTTCTGTCTTATAATTTAAATATTTATTAGTCAATTATAATTTAGTCCCTTGCAGATTCATTCCAAGAAACTGGCCCTCAGCACTTGTGTCGTCGATGGCCTCTGCTCTACCGGGAGCGATGGGCATAATGAAATGAATGAATGAATGATTCTTCCACAAGTCATTAGGAAACTCAATCTATCTGTTCCCGCACCAGGAAGGAACATACGGAAGTCTAACTTACTCCCTAAGACGAACCAGAATCTCTTGTCAATTTCGTTTTTCGCAAGGCTCCCTCTTGCTGCTCTTCCAGAACATAAAGACGTTTGTGGGAACCCTAGGTTCACAGCAGAGCCTTATGCTCACAGCAGTCCCAAATAGAGTACTGTGCGTTTACTTTCGGATTTTTTTTTTTTGTGTCTTTTTTTGTCGATTAAGCACAACCATGCGTATTGTAATTAATGCACCACAAAGAAATGATGTTAAGAAATTAAGGCTTTTGTAATCAAACATAGCAGTGCACTCTCCCTTTACAAATGAATGAATGCATACCATAGTATTGTCTGCTTTTCGCGCGTTCAGTGAGAACTGGGATCAGCGCCTCACACAGCATTATCACTGGTCAAGGAGACTGTTTGGGTAAGTACACTCAGATCGTCTTTCAGACTGATATAATCATGATAAGATGCTTGCTGCAAAAAAAAAAAAAAAAAAAAAAAAAAAAAAAATGGTAAAAAGCGTCTTTCCGTGCGCGGGAATTTTGCTAAAAAGCGTCTTTCCGTGCGCGGGGAATTTGCTGAAAGCGAGGCGCTAGCTGAACTGGCGTGTGTGATGGGACTAACTCGTGCCGTGTGCGGGGCTGTGGGAATGGAGTAGGCTACAGCCGGGCGGCTGGAGGCCGGGGGGAGGGGAGGAGAGGGAGGGGGGGGGGGGGGTGAATTGCTGTTAGCTTACAGCCCACTGTGAGCGTAAGGCGCCCACACACATTACAGTACCAGCAGAGACACGGGGCTCAAAAGCCGGTCCCTCCACGCCTGCACCTACAGGACGGGGGTCAAACAAGAGGGATGGAAATCACTCCTCCGTGCAGAAGAGGACGTGACAAGCGACACACCAGCGCCGGGTTACGTTCACCCAGGACAGGGCAGCAAAACAGGGTTAAAAACATAGGACCCAGCCTCAAACTCCTACTCGGCAATGAAACATTGTTCTCTGCCTCCAGTCTCCACCCATCACCCGCAGCCCCCGCCCCCGCACCTCCCACCCCCAGCACCACAGTGACCGGACAGGAGGAGAGGTCAGCATCGTATGAAATTCCTGTTTAAAAAAAAAAAAAAAAAAAAAAAAAAAAACACGTAGTTTTGAAAATTTGGAAAAAGAAATCATCAAGAATACAAAATCAGTTCGAAACTCTTAATTTTCAGGTTCTAAGAGGCCTTTCATGCAAATACAAAATCTGCCAGACAGGGTAGAGGATGACAGCTGGGGATGTCAGGAATCCGATCCACAAGCAGCCCACACATGGCTGTGGGGGGGGGCTGAACGTTGCCAATAGAGGTGTGTGTGACCCGGGAATCCTTCTCACAGGTCACATAGGGTCACAGCCCAATCGGCAACAATCAAAAGCCAGAACTAAACCCACAAATGTGTGTGTGTGAGTGTGAGTGTGTGTGTGTGTGTGTGGTGTGTGTGTGTGTGTGTGTGTGTGTGTACGCATACATAGATTCATACATACATACATATCAATTACTTTAATACATCAGCTTGTCAAATCAACAACAATGCACAGTAGTCCAGATTGCAGGCGCATCGATAAAGATCTGTCACACTCTCTCTCTCTCTCTCTCTCTCTCTCTCTCTCTCTCTCTCTCTCTCTCTCTCTCTCTCTCTCTTCCCATCTCTTTCTCTCTGTGTCCCCCGTCCTTTTTCTCTCCGGCTGGCTCCAATTCTTTGTCTGTCAGTGCTTTAGTCAGCTTTATACATCTAATACTATTTAACGCACAGTTTGTAAGACAGTATCTGTCAGTTTCAAGGCTGGTTCATGAGGTGATTCCACCTTGACCAAAACACGCCTAGACCCAATCATGACAGACATGCTCAAGTATTTTGCAATGTGTTTACATACATACATACATGGCTGCATACATAGACACTTACTTGCATGCATACATACGTACGTACATACATACATGTATACACACATACATGCATGCATATCATACACACATGCATACAAACACACATACATACTTGAGAACTTATAAAGAAATCGGAGAATTGCCTTTGGATGAATATTGAAATCTTGCATGTGCAAAGTACGTTCTTAGGACCTCAGCACCCGACAACTTTGCCTCGGAAGAGTACAAATATAAATCAGAAATAAATTTTCCTAAACGGGCCAGACAGATATCTTCATTAAAGCCAATTGGCTCATATGTATCAGACTTACTTAAAGAGTCGGAAATAAATCCACAGTGTATTGATGCACAGCAAGTAGTTTCTCCTTACCCTAACTGGGAGATGAATAAACCACATTTTGATATCAATTACACTGATGTGAAGAAGAATGAGAATCCAAATATTATGCAAAGTGAAGTCCGATTTTACCTAGAAAATAAATACCCAAATCATTTAAAGATATACACAGATGGCTCACTCTTAGATGATCACCGTGCTGGTTCAGGCTTTGTTATACCAGCTTTAAAAAAAGAAAAATCATACTTCATTGGAAAAATCGATCAATATTTACCGCCGAACTCGTTGCTATACTTATGGCTCTTTATTACATAATTGATCTTCCGTTGAAAATTTTTCAGATTTTATTCTGCGTCGATTCTCAGTCCGTACTGTACGCTTTACATTCATTTGATTACAAGAAAAAAATCCAAAATTATCATAGAAATCAATCACATGATTAACATTTTAAGTTTAAAGGGAACCAATATCACCTTTTGTTGGGTTCCTTCACATGTTGGATTATATTCAAACGATTGTGCTGACAGAGCCGCAAAAAAAGGTGCAAGGCAAAACCGGGAATCTATAGAAATAAACATCCCTTTATCCGTTACAGAAGGGTATCATTTGCTGGAGCAAGCATCGTGGAACAAAGTTTCAAAATCTCTCCATAGGAAGAAGAAATTCTCCAGTCTCTTACTGAATTTCGGTTGGTTCAACAAACAAAATATCTGTGAATTATGGGCAACAGTTTCAAATGTAGACACATTACTTCGCTGTCTTATAGGATAAAGCTTAATGCCTTCAAAACAAAAATTCAGCAAAGAATGTTAAATGTCTGTGCGGTGAACAAATTTCAAACCAACACATTCTTCTGGAATGCCAGAGATTGAGACTATTTTACCGGCTATTTCTGAAAGTTCTCTTGATAGTATCCTTGAGAATTTTAGTTTGTTGTTTGATTTTGCAAACTGTTACTACGCAGTCCCTATGGGACATTTGTTATAGTTTGTGTTATGACTCAACTAGTTATGTAAATTTGGCTTTTCATACCTTTTTTTTTCATTGTATTGTAAAGTGGTTTTTTGGGTTTTTTTTTTTTGTTTTTTTTTTTTTTTTTGTTTTTTTTTTAATATGATTGCAAGATAACCCACCCACCCACTTCCTCCTCATGCTCCCCCTCTCCAAATCCTTTCCCTTCGTCTAATATCACTTAATGTGGAAAGACGTTAAATTGAAGACAACAACAACAACACATACATATATACATACATACATACATACATACATACATACATACATACATACGTACGTACGTACGTACGTACGTACGTACATACATACATGCATGCACACATGTATACATACATACATACATAATACATGCGCGCGTCGATACATGCAAGCACACGTACATACATACATACATACATATATACATACATACATACATACATACATTCATACATACATACATACAAACTTTTTTTTTAAAGACGGAAACAAATACATGGATCAAAAGGCAGGGAACGGATAGCATACACTACTCTTTAATTAACATCGTCTCACAACACCTCTTCATGAAACATTCCTCTTTGTGGCCCTTCACAGACCACAAGCATCACTTGAACAGCCAGAATTAATCTATTAGACTGATATCACAGACGACACCACATTTATAGACATCTGACTGAAAGAAATTTGAAGGATAAACGACGCAAACCACTCGCTTTTGATTGAAATACACATGACGGGTACACAAAAAAAAAAAAAAAAAAAAAAAAAACACGATTACTGGAAACAGACATTGCACTGACAATCATAAAATGTCAACAGCAACAGCTCACACCCTGTACGCACCAGAAAGTCTTTCCTCTGGAGAAAAGCTATTTCTACAACATATATTGATTCAAGCTGATCGTCCAAACCACCCGAGACTTCTAACAGGACAGCAGAAAACAGAAAAACACACACATTACTCATTACCTCCACGAGCACGTGACTCAAGGAAGATAATACACGAAACTGCCACCTACAGCGACCGTGGAAAATAAACACTGCCAGACGAAGAAAGAAAGACCCTATCCTCCTCAGTAGTAAACACACTCAAGTGAGAACCAGAGGGCCTCCACACAAGAACCGCAACCGTTCCCTTCCCCTCTGCCCTTCAGACAAAACGTTTCCGCCTTGAGCTCCTTGCATTCATGGGGTCGGACCTCATTCAAGTTGACCTCAAGATGCCCCTGCGCCATCACATATATTGTTGGCACTGGTAGTATTTGAAACTGCAAACTCCTGGAAAGGTAGGTGTCGCTTTCTTGATGGACGCCTTGCCACCCAAGGTGTGCCATTGTGACGGACAGGTAACCCCACACTTGTCCTATGTTGGCAAATTTAAGAATTACGAAGTTCACATTCGCTCCTTCCCGGCGGGATCCGGCTGGTACTCTGGCAATGTTGTCTCTTGAGTTCTCAAAGCATGCGTTGTCATTCTGCTTTCCCTGTCATGAAGTCCTCGACGATAGCTTTCAGTGGTAGTGATACCAGGAGGAACACTAAGCCATTTCTTGTGCGCTTCTAAATCTTTGCCTCCACTGATTCCACCACGCTAGCACAGATAGTGCATCATGTCTGCAGAGGCCAGAGGAACTTTGAGACCAACGTGAAGTGCCGAGACCTGACCTTGTGTTTGCCAGGCAGACCACACTGGTCAGTTATTGAACACTTCTGTCTGCCATTTGTCTGGTTTCCTTTTCCCTCTTTGTGTCTTTAGGTCAGTCATCGCATCACCTTCCAATGCTCCTGATCACTGCTTGAATGACCCGACTGCCCACAGTGGCTTCAGTTGTTTCTGCTTTCTGCAGAAAGAGGTTTCGTGATTTCTTTGGTTTGTTACTCATGTAGCTGCTTCAGTGATCGGTGTGTGATTGATTTTTTTTATGAAACGGACTATTGTCTCATCCATGTAGATCATTAATTTTCTGACCCTCCGGTAGGGGACTCTGAAGAAACTATATTGTTTTGGGGTTGTTGTTTTTTTCCCAGCTCGTCCTCCTTGCCGATTCTGCTTCTTTTTTTAAACGCGCCCTGTGTTGCAGTTTCAGGTTTGTCCAACACTTGTCCAGCCATTCGTATGTTTCTTGATATGTCTCTTTCTTCTTCTTCTGTATGATGGTGATTCCTCACTGAGGTACCTGGGTTTCTGCACAGGGGTATCTTTATCGCTGATTCTCTTACTTCACTGGCGTTTCTGCAGATTTCGTATACAATGTTTCCAAAAGCACCTAGCTTTTGCTCCAGTTTTGCTCTCTCTTATCAGAACATCCACTTTGTTGGCTCGTTTGTGTGTGTGTGTGTGTGTGTGGGGGGGGGGGGGGGGTGTTGTTTTTTTGTTTTTGTTTGTTTTTTTTTTGGTTTGTTTGTTTAAATCGTCTCCCGTTCCTCTTTATTACGTGCGGGTATTAGCGAATTAAGTTAAAAGTGATTGACTTCTAGAAGAGAACGTTTAGAAATGTCTTATGCGAATAATCAGCGTGGATGTCCTTAATAATGTGGCTTGAAGCTTGACCTTGCTTCCAACGCCTTTTCTGCTAACGGAGAGGGTTGCTATTCATTCTTTGGATGATTGACGCACCCCTTCCCCCCCCCCCCCTCCCTCCCCCCCCCCCCCCTTTTTTTTTTTTTTTTTTTTTTTTTTAATTTTTAGTTCTGCTGGTCGTCTATGGAGAACGCCCTGCCAAAGACACTGGGGATGTTGCTAGTTCAGTACTCGTCATGGTCCATCGCTGATCTCCAGTCGTAATTAGGTTGCTGTCAAAGGATTCATGTCTCTCCATCCCCCTTTCGGTGGATCCTGGGAGCATCTGTCGATTTTGATTCCAACAGCCCCTAGGGGGAAAGGCAAGATGAGGAGCGATCCCACACAGCCCGGATATCCGGTTTGTTTGTTTGGAGTTTTGTTTGTTTGTTTTTTCTTTGTAGTTGGTGTTAATTTGTTTGGGGTTTGTTTTGTGTGTGTGTGTGT
>JADBJO010008324.1:77397-82397 GCA_016801955.1 Conus betulinus | reverse complement strand
AAATGGTCCGTTTACTACGACGGCGAAATTGAAGATGAACGTTGGTATGAAGAACTAGTGCTGGCAGATACGGTGTGTGTGTTGTTGATGTGGATGGACAACCAAACAGCGCTATCAATTTTTACATCTATATTTTAAAGTGGCAGGAAATTCAGAGAGAAGAAGCCAAACAGTACTTATGCCTGTATTTCAATATCAACAAATCCGGACCAATGTAAGACCGTAGTTTCGTTTCCAGTTCCATCAAACGTAGAATCAAAACTGGACTTTTCGATGAGATCCGGTTCAGAAAGCTTGTTTGTATAGTATATATGAGTGCGTGTGTATCATTGTGTGTGTGTGTGTGTGGTGGTGGGGGGGGGGGGGGGGGTATTATCGATGGGTGGGTGTGATTTGTGATTTGTTAAATATAGATCCACAAACATGTTTTTTACAGCCACTCTTAATTTCTCTCTGGAGATAAAAAAAAAAGTGTTCTTGACTTGACCTGATTTGACTTGAAGTCTACGGCGTCCCTATGTTAACGCATCATTTCCAACCTGGGTTGATAGAGATGTATTGTGCGGTGCGTTAATGATTGTCATTCATTGTGTTATAGGGTATGGCATTACTTTGTACCGTTGACATGGAACATTATTTCACAAAGAAAAAAGCTCGACCATTCAATCAATGATGACCAGGCAGAACAAGGCTTGAAAGAGAGGAAACAGGCATATTGCTAAAACTAAAAGGAAGAGAGATTGTCTCGTGATTTGTTTGTCAACGTTGCTTTAGTAATATTGTTTCAAATGTGATTTCCACCTGCAGTCGCTTCACTTTGCAACTAAAAGCTAGAACATTATGTGTACTCTTTTAAAAAAAACCGATTCTGCTCAGGACGTCGGTTGAAACAAGTGCAATTGCAGACTTGAATCAATACAGGCGTTGGTGCTGAACTCTGTTGAGTTAGCTGTAGACGTCGATGGCTTCCGCAAACGGAGGCAGCTTCTCGACGGGCCTTGTTAGTGTCAGATAGAAATCGATAAACACATGATCAGTAGCCATAGTTAACATCCAATAAAATACTCAGGATTCCTGGCTCTCTCTCTCTCTCTCTCTCTCTCTCTCTCCCTCTCTCTCTCTCTCTCTCTCTCTCTCTCTCTCTGTGCGTATATATATATACGTGTGTGTGTGTGTGTGTGTGTGTGTGTGTGTGTGCGTGTGTGTGTGTGTGTGATTTCTGTTTCCCAACGCTACGTCTTCCAGCAAAATATGGTCCTTCCAACCAATTGATGTATGTTCATATTCCTGTATTGTTGTGCGTAAGCATGGCGCGAGAATTTGGGTACATATAGGTTTAATTCCATATGTGTGTGGCATATACTATTTGATAATATCATTTCTTGGCTTAGGAATAGATTTCTTTTCATTTGCATTCAATGGAATGAAAAACTAATCATTGCCATCATGATCTTGATCGTAGTTATCCATCATCATGGCAACGATTACCAACACTGTTCGTAACGCGACTGCTACGACAAAGAATCCAATACCTGCTGTCTGACGAATACAGATGATTCTTTACTGCCGATCTTTGAGAATGCTTTGGAGATTTACAATTAAAAATAAAAATAGAGCTGAAATCGTCAACCTTTCGGTCGTATCTTCAGGACTGAAGACATCATCAATGAAAGACAAATCAATACGTAAAGATAATGACGTATAAAAAACAATATATGTGAACGAACGAATACGTGTTTGGAGAGGAGAGAGAAGAGAGAGAGGAGAGAGAGAGAGTGTGTGTGTGTGTGTGTGTGTGTGTGTGTGTGTGTGTGTGTGTGTGTGTGTGTGTGTGTGACACGCCGTCTGACACGTCCATAGATGTATGTCTGATATAAAATGAATGGACAAAGGTGTTTCTAGTCTCCCACTAAAACAATCAAGATAAAAAAAACAAAAACTGCTGATAACAAGTTCAAAATTTGTAAGGCCAACTTTCAGTAGATGATTCATAAATCCGTCTTAATATGATTCTATATGATCCCCACACTCTATCTGTCTAGGTCTCTCTCTCTCCTCACTCTCTCTCTCTGTCTTCTCTCTCATCGTCTCTCTCTCTCTCCTCTCTCTCTCTCTCTCTCGCGGTCTCTCCTCTCTCTCTCTCTCTCTCTCCTCTCTGGCTGGCTGCGCTGTATGCCTCTCGGTCTCTGTCTCTGTCTCTCTCCCTCTCTCTCTCTCTCTCTCGCTCTCTCTCTTCTCTCTCTCTCTCTCTCTTTTCTCTCATATCTGTTTCTAATATATTTTTCATGTAATACATCGACCGCTTATAGTTTATTAAATCAGAAGTTCTGAAAACAAGGCACCGCGCAGCCAGCTGACAACCATGGAATATTCTAGAATGGTCGAGAACCATGACGTAGTGAAAACGAATCACAGAGCGTGGAACGTTCCAGAAAGGATGTGAAGCAGAACGCATGATAACCGAATGAAATCGCATGAAATATTCAAGAAACAAAGTTTTCCAGTGCACATTGTCACCACCACCGGGACACAAAGCAGGCATCAGGAATTGACAACGTGACCATGCATCTGTCATTTGCTGAACGAACGTCGCACACTTAAAGCAAAAAAAAAAAAAAAACTTGTTTATGTATATGCGAATTATTAACACATGATGAAAAGTAAAAGCCCCATCTGTATATGATACTAGCCGACAGAAATGTGTAACATGATTCTTTCAGCATGGAGCGGTTTGATTTGGTCAGTAGGTCGTTGGGAACCTCTTCAGGTTCTGGGCGATTTGGTGGGGGGGGGGGGGGGGGGGGGGGGGGGGGAGGAGGGGAGGAGGAGGGAAGAACATTGACCTTTACTCTGGCCTCGTGAAATTCTTATTTTGTTTGTTTGTTTGTTCGTTTTCCACAAACAAAACCATACCTGACAGCACACGTGGGAAGCAGTTAGAATATTGTCATGAAACTTCGAGTATGTGCGAGTTCTTTGGGTAAAGCAAACTCCTTAGGGGAAAAAAAAAAAAACACGCACAACAAAACAACAATAGCAACGGACAACAACAATAGCAGCCAAAAAGAAAATCTGATGCTCGGAACTTCTGCCCACACAACAAACGACTTAAGACAACCGTTTGTGTCACCGTCATTTGAAGAAGAAGAAGAAAAAAAATGTATATGCACTGAAAACTCATAGAGGCAATGTTGGTTAAGTCCGTGTCACTAACACACCAACTGCTAAAGCAGAAACTAAAGTTGGCGGACTGAGAATGTTCCCTTTGCATTTTACGACACTCAGCCAATCAGACCCTTAATTTGTTGTTACTTTAGATGCTAGTTGTACTTTGTTTGTTGGGGTTTTTTGTTGGTTGTTGCTGTTGTTGTTTTGTTGTTTGTTTTTTTGTTTTTGTTTTTGTTTGTTTGTTTTTAGATGGAGATGTGTAAGCAACAACACACAGTCAGATGGGGCATGGCTTATTGTGGAATTAGATTTTCACGTCAGCTGTTCGAGTTCAAAGCAGCTTAGTTCACATTGAAATGGTTCAAGATTCCTTGACAGTACCACTGCATCGACAGATGCATTACACACACTGGGTCTAATCTCTCATGCAAGCAAATAGCAGTTTCCGTCTGGCAGCTGTGTCTATCCCATAGAGTATGGTCATCAGCAGCATACATCCAGGGAAAGAGAACACAGCAGCTGACGAAGGTGGAATGAAAACGGACGCGCAGTAGCTTCATTCTAAACAACAAAAAACAAAACAAAACAAAACAAAATGCAACAACAAGAAGAAGCAAACAAAAACAAAAAAAAAGGAAGAGGGGGGGGGGAGGTGGGGGATGGTAGGTCGTTTACAATAGACAAACTCAAACGGAAAATCACTGCGCCACCGAACAAAAGAAACAAGCACATTTCAAGACAAAACACGCGACGCGTTCGACCTCTTTAGTGTTCTACAGGCAAGACAAACAACATTCAAGACAATGAAAACGAACAACATGCAATCAATTCTCTCCTAAAACATTCCGCCTACGGTCACCTCACGTCGAAACCTACGACTGTCCTTTTGATTCAAGACTGAATCGGTAGTATCCCAGATATGTGTCCTGTAGACTAGACTCACGAGCACTCGCAGTTGATGCTTTTCCGACTTCCTGGAAAGGCCACATAACTACTTTTGTTTTTTTGGTCTCATTCTGAGTGCAATCAACTAAGGCCCCCACAGAGTTTGAGAGTGATCATGGGACGTCAACAATGGTCAACTCAGCTGTTGGGGGTTAAAATTGGGATGGCACGCGTCCACGAAACCAGTTCACTGACAGAGAACAGGCTCTTGTACTCGCCAATTCTTTTTGTTTTGTTTTGTTTTGTTTTTTTTTGTCGTTTGTTTTTATACAGATATCGGAACCTGTTTTAAGACAGCTAGGATTGGGAGGCCTCGAAAAAAGACAGCTCACTAATGAAAACCTAACACCTTAACGTCTTTATAGAATACTAAACAGCTAAATGGAGAAAACATTGAAAAAATAAACACATTCAATCTACAGTCAATATCCTTTTTAGAAGTGTTCAATGTTTGGTGTGCAAGAATGTGATAAGTGTGCAAAAGACAGTGCCGTGGACACAGTAGACAGTGCTTTTTACAGATTAACATTAGGACACGACAGACAGCTGACAACCATCCGGTGGTGTGTGGATTAGGTACACAGGAATTTTCCAGAATAAAATCATCGGCTAAATATGCGATGGACTCGGACAGGTTTTTTTTTCTCACTTATTCACAATCCCGGTTTGGTATTGAAAAGTTTTCCTTAAAAGAAATTATACTCTACTCGGGGACCAGAATAGCTCAGTTGGTAGAGCGCCAGACTCATGATCCTAGGGTTGGCGGGCTCGAATCTCGGTATATAGGGATTTTTTCTCGGAGGCTTAACATTGTGGTTCTGACTCCATTCCTCCCATACAGTCCTTCGAATGAGACTATAAAACCGTGGTTCCGTGTGTGAAGGCAC
>JADBJO010008324.1:54897-69897 GCA_016801955.1 Conus betulinus | reverse complement strand
AAATCACTAGAACGTTGAAGTGCCACAGCAGTTAGCTGCAAGGACAGTGGAGTGGCTGACGGCCGGAGGAGCCCCCCTCCCCCCCCCCCCCCCCCCTATATATATATATAATATATATATATATATATATATATATATATATGTGTGTGTGTGTGTGTGTGTGTGTGTGTGTGTGTGTGTGTGTATTCATAAAAAGAAGCTTTTTGTCAAACAAACACTAACGACCAATCACTCTTGTAAAGGACTAGGTATTTCTTCAAACCCAACTACCACAAAGGTTTTGTTTTTGTTTTGTTGTTTTGTTTTGTTTTGTTTTGTTTTGTTTGATTAACCAATGAAATAGCAATTCAGGAATACAGGGGAGGGGGGAAAAAATCACCCACACTCAGAATCCATCCTTCTCACACACTCAATCTACTAAAGTATAACAGCAGTTACAAAAACACAAAGCAATCATACAAAGAATATAACACCAGTGACAAAAACACAAAGCAGGCATACAAAGAATAACAATCAAGGAATTCATGAATCCGAACAACAACAAAGAAAAAGAAAAAAAAAAAAAATGAAGGGGGCAAACTCACCTGGCTGATGGCTCCTCTCCCCAGCCGTCTACGAAACAGGAGATCGTCACGCCAGACACAGGCGCGGGAAGAGAAAAGGGGTTAACTAGACAGTAAACCTGAAGAGGTAGACGGCCGAGCCCTTGCCACACTTGCATCAGTCACCTGACACGTAGGAGGGGGAGGTGACGATGAATTGTCGGAGGGGTTAGACAAAGAAATCAAAAAGAAAAAAAAAAAACTAACCCTACACTACTAACATAATAATCAATAATAAACACTAGTATAAACCAAGCACTTGGCACGAGGATAATAACACACATAAGCAACAAAGTGCACAACTGGAAACCAAAATATATCAATCCAAAAAATTTAAAAAAAAAAACAAACAAGCAAATAAACTCATAGGAAAGCCAACCACTGCAAATAATAGAGAGAAAAACAAACTGAATCAAAATTAGTTAAATAGTATTTAAAGTCAACTATACTGGGTTTTTTTTTTTCAAACAAACCAGTTCCCAGTTCCTCCTTTCTTTTCTTTTCTTTTCCTTTTTTTTGTTTTGTTTTGTTTTGTTTTGTTTTTTATGGGAGTACACACACAATATAAACAATGTCATCCCATGGTTCAAAATACTGTTTTTTTTTTCAATTACTTAACATCCAAAAACAACGATTTTTTAAGGGTTCAGACAGCCATATATGTACACACTCACTCATTCTAGAGAAAACAGCCCCAAGAACGCAAAAGAAACAACACAATCCCCAAGTAAAGACAGAAACAGAACTAATCAGGAGAGAGAACCAAAGATAATGAAACCTAAACCCACAAAGGAAGAAAGAACTAGGCCTTCGTATCTCCAGAAACTTTACAGAAGGAGATACCCCGTACGCTGGAGACGGGGGGAAAAAAAAATCAAACAGTCATAAAAACAACACAATACAACAACACAGCTCAATCTCTCCAAAAGCAACGTTTGTAAATGTGGCCTATCCTTAATAACTGGGGCAAACTACAAGGGCACAAAAACTAATCCTGCCACAAATACAATTTTGAATTAATGCACACACAAAAAAAAATTAAGTTGAGGGTCACCAGATGTTACGGATGGTGTACGTGTGGTGCGTGTGTTAATATCTTGTCTCTCAATTTCAAAAGTTTGAATGCGTGTATGATTAGTCCCCACACCCACCCACACCACACGAACATGGAACGCCTGGCAACAAACAAAGTTTTCTTTTCTTTTATATGCTGCTTGAGCCATCATGATATTACAAACACATATTGCCATAAATCGTCAATGTAAGCCAGCAGGCAGAACATCAGTGCACGCCACAACGCAGGGCACAAGATCAGTACGTCACATCAGCAAAGGTATGCAAGAAACCCAATCCGTCCACACACCTGTGGCGGTACAACCAGAGCAAATAACTATTCATAAATATGCAAGAGAGCTCGACGTCCTCCCCTTCCATTGGAAGCTTTAACAGCCGCTCTCAGCTACACAACATTCACAACAACAAAAAAGCTGTCACAGCAAATATCTTCCTGGCATAGACCTAGCCGGCACATTCAAAAGTGTCTTTAAGAGACACAGTCCACACATCTGGCCGCTCTGACTCTCTGTAGTACCAACCAGGCCACTCTCACGGCAAGCAGAGCCGCTGCAGGGACACAGTTCCATGTGGTATCCACAGGGCACATCCACACAGAGGAGAATCACGTCGGACTACCAACCTCTCGGTCGGCCTCACCACGCTAGCATGACGGAGAATCCTGAGGGCCTTTTACAATGCAAGTAATACTACTGATTTGGTGGTCAGCCTCTCCACACCAGCAAGACGGAGACAGCGGTTGGGGCACGGGATGTACACCACGCCAGTTTCTGCCAAGCCGGACTCACATGCATCACCGACACCTGGGCAACTGATTACCGCCAAAACCAAGCTAGCAGTCTCCCATCGAACCGAGGGGGATGTTTCCAGGCCAGCAAGTCTACAGAGACTGGAGCAAATCCTCGCTCACCTGACTAAACAACGGAACGCGGGTGAGTAGCTGTAAACAGGTGAACAGGCAAACTTGCCCCTTCTCAAAACTTTCCCCAGACATAATTTGGGACCGGACAAAAAATGGTCCGTCAAACTGAGGTGAATGTTCCGTGCGATTTGTGAACGCTGTTCTCTTGGAGGGAACACTTCCACTGGTGCTGAGATCGTCTTTGCACAGTGGGGAGTGAGTCACCTTTAGAAACAGACTTGGATTTTGCTGGCCCTGACGACTGCACAACGTCTAGTGAGAAAACGTCAGTATGTCAGGAGCTTTTGACAAACCGTTCGTAAAATGACTTTCGTCTTAACGTTTTTGCATCTTTATTTCTCAGCCTCCGTCCCCTCCCTCCTTTCTTCTCAAAAGTCAATACAATACATATGTAAATATATTCAAGGAAATCATTCTGAAAAAAAAAAAATAAACATTGAATTCTTACGCTGGAATTGGAGTGGGAGACGCAGTGTCTCTTTTAATAAGACGTATATTTTTCAAAAAAAAAAAAAAACAGGAAGAAAGAAGGAAAGAACAGTTACAGAAGTAAAGAAAATGAAATACTGATAATAAACAATCAGATTAAAAAAAAGTAAATCCGTACGTAAATAATGACAATACGTAATAAGCAAGCAAATAAATGAATAAATGATTAACAAATACATACATTTGTTTAAAATAAATGCAAAGAAGCAGGGAAGCAAATTGCAAGGACAGCATTAGGAAACTGGAGCCCACATCCAGACGAGCTGACCATTTCTATTCGGGCACAGGCTGTTCTCTACTGGCAAAGTGGTTGCTTCGCTAATCGCAGTTTGCCATGTGACCGAGGGTTCGCGCCTCAATCAGAGGAGCCTGTTCACTGGCATAAGGACCTGAGGTGAACTCAATGGTGCTCTTTGGATGGTGACCTTTTTTTTTTTTCAGCGTAACGCCTGGCAGTGCCAGCGGCAGAGAGTTCCATGCATCTGATGTGGAATGAGGTGCATATACAGGGGAAAGTATTCGTCTGAATGTAGACATAGTAAACTACCCTGGCGGGGGGGATTATAATGTTTAGCTAACGTGGTATACGTTTCGAATGCTGCATCATGGGGTTGTATGTAAGGGAAAGAACTGTATTGGATATGCAACACACACACACACTTTCTCTCTCTCTCTCTCTCTCTCTCTCTCTCTCTCAAAACCTAATTTGAGTGAGTGCTAGTTTTCTGGCATGATACTATGGGAGATTACTTTTAAAGAGTACTAGCAAATTAGAAAAAACTTCAAGAAAGGTAACGTGCACAGCAAAAAAGACTGATCACTGTCTACAACATTGGGAACCGTTGAAAATGTAAAGCATATAGTCATGTACAAGTCTGCTGTCATCTAATCTTTCGTATCCTTAGATGAACTGGAAGATATTCTCTGCTGACAAGTTTTGCTTCGTTTTCTTCTGCATTACAGTATTCCATGCATATGCAAATGGCACGAGACACTTCCACGTGTTCCCTTTCTCCTGTTGCAGGTTTTTTTTTTCCTGCATTTTTTTCAAACGTCTTTTTTAACACTCTGTGTGCATTGCTATGACCAGTATGCCCTGTTATGGTCACTTTTTTTTTTTCCCAATTATGGTGCTGGTGCCAGAGTTGGTAAGGTGGACTTCTAAGGTGTGTCTGGACTTTGAGCAGTTCCTCCCGGCACGATATACACACGGTGCACACACGATACACACACGATACACACGATACACGATATTGTATTCGTCCTCATAGAATACAAGGACAGTTTGTTTGTGGTGCCATCATCACAATTCACATGTTACAAGAAATTATAAACATGTATATCATTAAAATGTTCCACTCTTTCCACTGTGCTCGGTCATTCCTTGTCAATTCATGTATCCATCTTTTATCAGGCCAGTGTATATGTATGTATATATATATATATATATATATATATATATATATATATTAACACATGCATGCACACATCCTCCCACCCTTCCCCCACCACCCCCACCACCCCAAATACTCACACACACACACACACACACACACACACACACACACACATACACACACACACACACACACACACACACACCGCACCAATACAGAATCACATGCACACATCCTTCCAAAATGGAATCACACACACACACACACACACACACACACACACACACACACACACACACACACACACACTGCATAAGCATTTTAACTATATTACATAACATGCCCTAATAGACATGCAGTAAGGAATAGATAAGAACAAAATTTTAATGCCATACAATGATATTCCAAATGTGTGATTATTAAAACAGTAAAAGAAGACAATCAAAGTCAAATCATATAATTCATGGATAAAAAAAAAAGTCACACACACACACACACACACACACACACACACACACACACACACACACACACACACACACACACGTCCACCTCACACAAACACAGCATATAAAAAAAAAACAAGAATAAAATGAGGAAAAAAAAGGTATCAGTACCTAACAATTGCAATTACTCACTATAAAACAAGACCTAGAGGAGGCACACACGCAAGCGCCACAGAGGTCAGTATTTAAACCTAAAGAATGCGTAGGAACAAATTTGAGATAAAAGTACACCATGTAGACTGTTCAATCTCATCCACCATCCTTCATTAATCCACACTGCCTTCATCCAACCATTATTCTCTCACACGTTGCCCACATGTCCATCGTTCGATCCCTTTTTTTCCTCATTCACTCATCATTCATACTTCACTCTCTCTAGGACTTGGCACGCGCATTCTTGCTTCTCTGGTTGACTCTCTCATTAAAGAGGCGTACAGCAGATGGCAGGAGGGAGTCCCTCAGTTTGGTTGGTCCGAGCACTGAAGTTCCTCAGGACCCGGGGAGATTGTCTCTTGGGCTCTTGGGATGCCAGCACCTCGTGGAGTGGGTGGTGGATGTCTGCTCAGATCTTTCCAAGCTTCTTAAGGGCCACACCTGGGAACAACACGTGCTCAGGGGCACCCCACACGTGCTCAGGGGCACCCCCCTCCCCCCCCCCCCCCCCCCCCCCCCCCCCCCCTCCCCCGAATGGAGGCTGCCTCGCTGACTACCTTCTCCAGCTGGTCCATGTCTGCCGTCTTGGCATTACTGTGGTAACACAGTTGGTGAAGGCCAAGACACTCTGCATGGTCCACTGGTAGTACCAATGGAGATCTGTGGGCTGACACGGAACTGTCGCCAGCTTTCTCAGGAAGAAAAGTCTCTGGTTTGCTTCTTGCACACCGCATCTGCATTGGGCGACCAGTCTAGTTGGTTGTTGATGATAGCACCTAGGTACTTGTAGTACTCGCAGATCTCGACTGGCTCACCATTGATGATGAGGGGTTCGGTGCTGGACTTGCTCTTTCCGGAGTCCATGATGATCTCCTTGGTCTTGGACACATTCAGCTCCAGATGGTTCGTGCTGCACCAATCAGCCAGTTCATCCCGGCGTGCCTGTACAGTCTTTCGTCGTTATTGAGGATGAAGCCAGGCAGCAAGGTGTCGTTTGAAAACTCGATCAGCAGAGTAAAATCATCCTTGCTGCGACAGTCGGCAGTGTGCAGGGTGAAGAGAGCAGGAGACAGCACGCGGCCTTGGGGGGCGCCAGTGTTGGTGATCACAGTGTCGGAGACAGAGTGTGTCCAACTCGGACTCGTTTGCGTTTCTCCGGGTCAGAAAACTGAAGATCCAGCTGATGATGAGGACCGGGTTGACATTGTAGCAGAAAAGCTTGGTGACAAGGGAGGTGGGGTTTGGACCGTGTTGAAAGCACTACTGAAGTCGATGAAGAGGATCCTTGCATATGTGGTAGGCTTCTCAAGGTGCGTGTAGACACTGTGGAGGAAGGTGAGGATGACATCTTCAGTACTCGGGTTGCGGGAATAATCAAACTGAAGAGAATCCTAACGCTCCTCTGTCTCCAACCTCAGCAAGCGAAGGATGATCTTCTCAGCGCACTTAAAGGGGACAAAAGTGAGCGCTACTGGTCTGTAATCGTTCATGGTGACTGGAGAACGTTTCTAGGCACAGGCACAATGGTTGATGATTTCCAGATGACTGGGATGGAGCCCTCGTCATGGGACCTCCGGAACAGCTCACTGTAGACCGGAGCTAGAGCGTCACGGTATTCCCGCAGCAGCCTATCAGTGATGTTGTCAGGGCCTACAGCACTGCGCACTTTGACCTGCTTGCAGAAGTTTCTGTACGACGCAACTCTATTACAACTCTCCTTCACATTCAGTGTTTGAGGACTGAAGTTAACAACGTGAAGAAGACAGGAATCCATTTCTTCCACAGAAAGTGGGCTACTACGTTTACAGCGTTAATGTACACGTGCAATTTTCAACCTAAGTTGATAGAATTACATGGTATTGTGTGATGCGTTACATGTTGTAAAGATCTTGTCATATTTTTTGTTGTAGTGTATGACATTGCTTTGTACTGTGACGTGAAACATCATTTCAAAAAAGAAAACGCCTGGCTAACTGTATGACATTTTCTTTTTTTATTAAGACATGGGACGTTATTTCAGAAAGGCAAAAAAAAAAACCAGCCACCCTATCAAAGCAGAATAAGACTTGAAAGAGAGGAAGCAGTCATATGCCTTCACTAAAAGGAAGAGCCAGAACACCATGTTTACTCTTTTAAAGCTTATGCTGTTCAGACTTGGGTTTAAACAGGTACAATTATTGTATTTCAAAACGTGCTCTTCGCAGACTTGAATCAATACAGGCGTACTGAATTGTGTTGTGTTTGGTTTATATACGTCGATGGCTTTTGCAAACGGAGGCAGCTTCTTGCTGGGCCTTGTCAGTATCAGACAGAAATCGATCAACACATCATCAGTAAAAGTAGCTAAAATCCAATGAAGCACTCAGGATCCCCCCCTCCCTCCTCCCTCACCTTCCTCTCTCTCTCTCTCTCTCTCTCTCTCTCTCTCTCTCTCTCTCTCTCTCTGTGCTCTGTGTGTGTGTGTGCGTGCGTGCGTGCATGCGTGCGTGCGTGCGTGTGTGTGTGTGTGTGTGAGCCGAATACTTTTTACTGTGTACGTGTGTGTGTGTGTGTGTGTGTGTGTGTGTGTGTGTAATTGTGTGTGTATGTGTGTGTGTGTGAGTGTGTGTGTGTGTGTGTGTGTGTGTGTGTGTGTGTGTGTGTGTGTGTGTGTGTGTGTGTGTGTGTGTGTGTGTGCGTGAGTGTGTGCACGCGTGCGCGTGCGTGCGTGCGTGCGTGCGTATATGTGTGTGTGTGTGTGTGTGTGTGTGTGTGTGTGTGTGTGTGTGTGTGTGTGTGTAATTGTGTGTAATTGTGTGTGTCCGCGAGCGCGCGCGCGCTCGTGTGTGTGTGTGTGTGTGTGTGTGTGTGTGTGTGTGTGTGTGTGTGTGTGTGTGTGTGTGTGTGTGTGTGTGTGCGAATGCGTGCGTGCGCGCGTGCGTACGTGTGTGTGTGTGTGTGTGTGTGTGTGTGTGTGTGTGTGTGTGTGTGTGTGTGTGACACACTCTCTGACGCTTCAGTAGACGTACGACAGACTAAAACAAATGATCAGAATCATTTGCAGACTCCCCACTGAAACAATCAAAACAGAGAAATTGTTGACTCTGATAAAAAATAATTTTTTTTTTTTAAAAGGTCAAAGTCGTAATGTCATTTTTTCAGTAGATGATTAATAAAATCAGCCTTAAGAAGATCTTCCATATGGTCGTCCTTCGAGCTCTCTCTCTCTCTCTCTCTCTCTCTCTCTCTCTCTCTCTCTCTCTCTCTCTCTCTCTCTCTCTCTCTCTTCCCCCCCACCCCACCCCCGCCTTCTCTTCTCTCTCTCTCTCTCTCTCTCTCTCTCGTTCTCTATAATAGAAGATATATATATTATATATATAATATATATTTATATATATATTCCCCCCCGCCCCCCGCCCTTCTCTCTCTGTTCTGTCTCTCTCTCTATCTCTCTCTCTCTCTCTCTCTCTCTCTACCCCTCAAGATCGCCCCCCCGCCTTCTCTCCTCTCTCTCTCTCTCTCTCTCTCTCTCTCTCTCTATCTATCTATCTCTCCCACTCCCCCCGCCCCCCGCCTTCTCTCTTCTCTCTCTATCTATCTCCCCCCCCCCCCCGCCCCTCGCCTTCTCTCTCTCTCCCTCTCTCTCTCTCTCTCTCTCTCTCTCTCTCTCTCTCACACACACACAGATCGGGTTCTAATTCATCTGGTCCTTTGTACCTTGACCGCTCATAGTTCATCAAATCAGAAGTTCGGGAAACATGACACCGTGCAGCCAACTGACAAACATGGAATATTCTAGAATGTCCAGAATCATGTTGTAGTGAAGCATATCATAGAGCGCCCAAACGTCCTAGAAAGACCGGGAACCAGGACGTGTTGAAAGCAAATAAAATGGAATGAAATATTCAAGAAACAGTTTTCGAATGCTTCATGCAGCTTGACATTACTCTGGGACACAAACTAGTCCTCAAAAATGACAACATCGTCCATGCATTCGTCGTTTGGTGAAACAACATCACGTGAAACTTTAAAACATCTGGAGCAAAAAACATTATATGTATATGATAATCAACGCATGATGAAAAGTGTAATATGAATATTACGCTGTGAAAACGCTGAACGCTTCGACTTAGTAAGTGATGTGGAATCTCTTCAGATTCTGATTGATTAGGGCCAGAAAAAAAGCACTGCATTCAAGAAAAAAAGTATTGACCTTTACCCTGGCCAAGTGAAATTCATTTGTTTTACAAAGCAAACAATACCTGGCAGCATGTGTAAAAGTAGTTAGATACTGTCATTAACCTGCGGGTATGTGCGAGCCTCTGGGATAAAGTTTATTTACCTAAGGAAAAACAACAACAAACTAACAAACAAACAATCAAACAAAAACCAGCAGAAGAAAGTTGGAATGTTCTGAAAGAAAAACGACCCAAGACAACAAACGACCCAAGACAACAAACGACCCAAGACAACAGTTTGCAGCACAACAATAAATCAATATTCCTTTTCACTCTTGTACTTTTCAGTTCACACATTATTGACTCAATTGTCACACTACAAACAGATGAATTTCCAGATTAATCTCTCACCAACTGCTAGAGCAGAACTAAGATGGCAGATTGGCAACGTGCTCTTTTGCATTTCACGATATTCAGCAATCGGAGCCTTAGGCTGCTACTCTGAATGCTTATCGTTTAGGCTGGGATTGCGTAAGCAGCCATGAATAGTCAGTTTAGGCAAGGCTTATCATGGTATCAGAATTTTTCGTCAGCTGTTAAAGAGTTGAAGCAAATTTGTTCGCATTGATATGTTCCATGACTCAATTTACAGGAAACGTACACAGTTTGCTTGATAATACAACGGCAACGATATGCATTAGCCGCTCGAATGGGTCGAATGGGTCGAATCTCTCATGCAAGCAAATAAGTCTCCGTCTGGCAGTTGTGTCTATCCCATAGAGTATGATAATCAGCATCATACATCCCGGGAAAGAGTACACAGTAGCTGACAATGAACCCAGACAAAGCAAGCTGGAATAAAAACAGACGCTTAGTAGATTTATTCTCTACAAAAAAACGGGGGGGTGGGGGGGGGGAGGGGTAGTTGGGGGGATCGCTTACGTATATGTTGGCCTTTCACCTGACAGACCCAAAAGAAAAATCACAATGCCACAGAAACAAAAGAAACACACACAATTTACCAGACAAACACGATGCGTTCAGATCTCTTTCGTCTTCTACGGGCAAGACGAACACTAATCTCCTAAACATTCCGCCTACAGTCACCTCGCTATGAAACCTACAACTGAGTAGACTAGACTCAAGCTTTCGCAGTAGATGCTTCTCCTACTTCCTGGAAAGGCCACAAATCCCACTGCTTTCTCATTTTTTTAAGTGTACTCAGCCAAGCCCCACAGAGTTTGGGAGTGATTGTGAATGTCACAATGGTCAACCCAGCTGTGGTGGTCAAGACTGATGAAGACGCTTGCCCACGAAGCAGTCACACGGTCACGGAATAGGCTCTTGGCCTCGCCAAGCCTTGCTTTAGCAAAGCGGACCTGTTGTCAAAGATTAAGGATTGTCAGACCAAGCAAAAAACCTCACAGTTAATGAAGACCAAACAGTCAAGCATCTTATGACTTCTGCATAGAGAAATGAAAGAGGTAATTATGCAAAAAAGAAAAATACATTGAATCAACGGTCGATATCCCTCGCAGAAGTTCTCTAAATTGTTGGTCACGTATGTGAGAGATGTGCCAATTACAGTGCATGAACACATAGACAGCGCTTTAACAGATTATTTAACATTGGGACAAGACAAAACAGCTGGCAACCATCCAGTAATGTGTTGATTAGGTACACAGGAATTTTTTTAGAAGAGATCCTCATTGCTAAATATGCCATGGAGATGGAAAGTAATTTTTTTGAGTTTTTCAAAAATCTCTCCCTGATATTGAGAAGTTATCCCCGAAAGAATGTATCCTCTGTACGTGTGTATTAATGGCCCTACTCCTAGGATGTAGAAGAAAAGTACCCCAGTCGCTTAAAAGAGCGTATATAAAATCTTGGAGGGGTGGGGGGGACTCTATGAGCCTGGTGAACACTTTCAACCACCAGAAATGCGGACTTTCATGAGTAATCTTAACCGTGTCTGGTTACACATTTAAAGGCGTATTTGGAGTAAATCAAAGATTTTTGGCAATATCCTGACCTGTTTCACAATGTTCCCAAAGCACAAATGCCAGTGAGCAGAGACACTATGCTGTATAAATCAGGTAATTGCCAAAGCGGACATCAGCATAAAGCGTCTTTCTGCTCACGAAACAAATAGATACATGTACGTTTGGCTGCGCAGAAAGTGACTTGGACTTTTCCTCCACAATGAAAAGTGTGGGGTGGAACAGCGAAAAGACATCTGTCAAGTCATTGCGCCCAATCAAGTTTCAGTCAGACAGTTCTTGAGTTTGCGAAACATACCTCTTAATCACTTCCCTTCAGGTCGAGTGGACGAAGGTAACATCAACTCTCAGATTACGAATAAATTGATTTGTCATCTCAGAAACTATTTAAGGACATTTCTGAGGAATTTGGGTACGGGAGGATTTTTCAATAGGAATAATAATTACTTTTTATTCTATGTGTCGGAAAACTAAAAACCTAGACTGTGGTTGTGAAGATGTGAATACGCGCAAACATCTTGTGCACACATAATCTCATCACCAACTTTTGGAAGAGAAGACCAGTTTGGCCTTTGGTACTGATAACGCATGTAACTGATAATGCGGCATACGTAAACATCTTCAGGCATGGGTGAAAAACTGAGTCACTAACATTCGACTTAACGACACCAGAAATCAATTATCAGTTCCAGCAGGCAGCTTTTCAGTCTACTCTACCCGAGTGCTGTGTAAAACAAAGAGTGTGGATTGTAAGCACGATTTGGGGATTGGTCTCTCTGTGACCAGTAGTACGTGCAAACAGGTGCTACCAATAAAGAAGACAATATGCCACTGCTCCTGAATCATAAGCATTAACAGTGTTCCCTGAAGCCTGTTCTGATCCTACATATGCAAGACATGTCCTACCAGGCCTCTGACAACAATACTGGCTTCACTGAACAGAAGATGAGCATGTGCTCCCTTACAGAAGGAGACTGCATGTACTACGAGGACCATCCGGTGATAACGCAGTTTATCTTTTGAGATATGATCAACCGAAACGAATGAAAGTCTTGACTTAAACAAAATGAATTATATGATTAAAACAACTTTTTTTTTTAAATCTGACAAAAGTAAGAGCAATTCGAGAAGAAGAACTGTATAGTGTTTCAAAGAGAAGGGGTGATTGCTTATGTTGTTGAAAGACTCATGTTTTCATGATTTTTTTTTTTACTCAGAACGACTGCAAAGTTTTATTCACCAAAGTGTACACTAAAAACAATCTTAAATGACTGCATTGATTATTCATCAACAGCATGAACTGAACACTTAAGAATCGCCTGAGATCATTAATGCCGGGCCTCCAGACAAATCACTGAAATCTCCCACTTCGCGATTCTGGATAACTCCGTCAGGAAGCCCAAAACTGATTAAGGATTTGAAATAGGTTGATCTAGCACCATGCAGTTTAATTACGATTATCTGCGGTAAGTAACCTGCCCCCCTCTGTCGCTGATTTCAAATAGTTGTTTGAAGTGGTTCACTTGCAACGTTTGTTGTTGCTTCTGTTGTTGTTGTTGTTGTTGTTGTTGTTGTTGTTGTTGTTGCTGTTGTTGTTTGCATAATACGTTGAGGCTTTGGATATTTTCACACATCCTACTATACGTTAGCTTATCTCTCAATGAGGGGAGCTAATGTTGAAACAAAGTTTGGAAAGCACTGTTTCATCTAAATGCAGATCCAGTTGTCAATGTCCTTCGAATGAGAATGTTGCCAGTCCTTCGAATGCGACTATAAAGGAGGTTCCGTGTGTGAACGCATGCATAACATCTTGCACACACGTAAAATCCCATCACCAACTTTCGGAAGAGTAGGCCAGTTTGGCCGTTGGTATGGATGACACGTTACACATAGCATGCACCCTGCGTGAGAAATGGAAAGAATGAAGGAACTAAATGAAGCGCCAGCTGGCAGCTCTTCAGTCGGCACTACCCAGGTAGGCAGCCTGTTGTGTAAATGAGTGTTGATTGTAAAGCGCTTAGAGCTTGGTCTCTAGCCGAGAATAAGCGCTATATAAGTATTCATTATTATTATTATTATATTATTATTATTATCAATGTGATACTGATTCACAACCGGCCGAACATTTTCTACCACATTTCCAAATGACAGTATTATTAGAAGAGATTCGATTTACTCTCTTCCACCCGGCCAACCCGAAGTTGATCTTCTCCGCGCTAAACAAGCTCTAAAACGCTAAGATAATGAAACACTATCCAAAACTGTATATTGCTGTATCAAACAGTCAGATCGTTTTTAATCACATCACGTGAATAGAACAGAGACGCGTATATAATCAATATAACAAAGAAAGTGTTACGAGCAGAATCTCTCTCTCTCTCTCTCTCTCTCTCTCTCTCTCTCTCTCTCTCTCTGAGTTTGATCAATTTGAGAGGTTTATTCGCGTATTTGTTTTCTTGTCTTTATTGTGTACTTTTTTTTTTCTTGCTAATATCTTTTTCTTATTTTTTCGTGACTTGTACGTATATGTCTGCATCTTGCCCCGTACGAGTGTATATGTCTTGCCCTTTCCTCTAATATTTGCAACTTATTTTCGTGTCACTGCCTTTGTTAAAGACGTAACTTCAAAGATTTGAACACATCATGACGTATATGTCTGCATTCTGCCCCGTACGAGTGTATATGTCTCGCCCCTTTCAATTAATGGTTGCAACTTATTCTCTTGTCACTGCCTTTGTTAAAGACCTAACTTCAAAGATTTGAACACACCATGAGCATCACCTTGTCGCTGTTCAAATATTGACGTTAACTGAAAGTTGCATGTATTTAGAAATGAATGTGCATTTGTATCAACCCGTTCCTACAAGTTTAACGATCCCAGGAGTGAGTGTGCCTAGTATTTGATTTAGGGAAGTATTTCCCACTTTTTCATCCTGACCGTCTGGAGTCAGTATGTACTTGCACCAAGGTGGTAGTCAAGATCATGGCGATGTGGTTTAAGCCTCAGGGGGTCGCGCTAGAGGTTGAACGGCTTTGTACTGCGTCTAGGAGGCCCGTTCTTGCTGAGCCGTGTTTCTCTCTCTCTCAAGTTAGTGTGGTAATGTGTAGCATGGATTGTATGCCCAGGTTTTGTCGATGTGTGGTGGTATCATTGAGTATGGACCCTGACTGTGTCTGTGGTTGCTTGTGTGGTGTAGATTTTTTTTTCTTTTTTTTTTTTTTTTTTTTTTTTTGTTTTTTTTTTTTTTTTTTTTTGGGGTTGCCCCTTTATTCACGGCACTGCTCTCTCTTGTCTGTGTGTCTGTCTGTCTTTCTCTGTCTGTGTGTCTGTCTCTGTCTCTCTCAGTCTGTGTCTGTCTCTGTCTTTCTCTATCTGTCGGTGTCTCTTATGTGTGTGTGTGGTGTGTGTGTGTGTGTGTGTGTGTGCGTGCACGTGCGTGTGCGTGTGCGTGCGCGTGCGTGTGTGTGTGTTTATGTGTGTGTGTGTGTGTGTGTTGTGTGTGTGTGTGTGTGCGCGCGCGCGCGCGCGCGCGCGCGCGTGTGTGTGTGTGTGTGCGCGTGTATGGTTGTGCAAGTATGTGTGCATCGTTATTGTGTTGTTGATGTTGTCAATTTTGCTGTTGTTGATGTCGTTGTTTTGTTGTTGCTACTTTTGCCTTCGACTATTACCTTTCGAACGGCTTGTTTCGAACGCACACAC